>JASANF010010321.1:0-13923 GCA_030248245.1 Trissonchulus sp. WLG1_4 | reverse complement strand
GAAGGAACGTGCCCTTAGATGTAGTAGAATGCCTAATTAGTTGATTGAACTTTGACATTTTTTAAGCTTATGTTTACTGGCAGAAGGGCGTGTGGCTTATTTTCAGCCAGGTTACAGAAGCAGCCACCTTCTCTTTTCAAACGTAAGTTTTGAAGTTTTCCCTTAAAATACTGCATCGCGATCGTTTCGGGAAGAAAGAGTTGCTGAATGGTTCCTAAAAATGGAGTATTGCAAAAAATAGTTGGTAACCGAGAACAAAACAAATGACGTGATTTTTATAATCGATAGCATTTTTGATTGTAGATGCGGTTTCGCGTGCCCTGAAAACTTCAACCCGGCTGACCACTATATTCGGGCTCTAGCCGTGAGTTCTACGGGCGGGAAACTGAATGTAAGCGACGAATCAAAGGTTACGTGCGGTGGACTGCACCAAATCCGATTAGCTGACGATTAGTTTAAAGTTTAAACCGATTTAACTTAGAGAATTCCTTAGGTACTTGGTTTCGCTGCACCAATGAAGATTAGCACAATCGGCGTTTAGGATTTAGTTCAAAGCTGGGGCTTACCTGAGATTTAGCTTGAATTTAACTGAAGTTTAGCTTCAGCTCAGACTTGAGTTTATCTGATGTGGTGCAGTCCAGTCCACCGATAGCTATGTCCTACTGTCCGTGTAATCTGCCGGCAAAACATTCTGGCCGGTCACAAACACTAACCTATGCCTATGCTTATATATATCCGTTGAATCGGCAGAGATACAGACTTCGTGTTTTATGCATGTACAATTCACCGACAAAAAATTACGTAATAAAGATTTCCGAAGTCCCTGAGTCTGAGTCACTTGATTCCGAAGTGGTGAGTTACATAGTTCTTTACCTATGCGCGATTGATATAAGTCGACTTCGGTTTTCGGTATGAAGTGACTCCGACACTCCTTTGACTCTGGAGTTTGTAGCAGAGTAATTTTAATCGAGTGCTGTGAACTGTCTAATCAACGCTTATCGTTTCTGAATGTTCTAAAAAATCTTGAGAAATCGTTCTAAACTCAGCACTTTGTACGTCCAATTTTAGGCGATCGCCAAAGCATTTGAAAACGATCGCAAGGCTAAGGAACCCGAGGAAGAGGTGAAACACCGAGCGAAAGAAGGACACGGACAACGGCAATGACGCCTGTGACGTCATTGTGGACATACCCACATCAACGTACGAACGAAGTTTTGGAAACTAGGTGACATATATACATAGGATAATCCTATTATGTACTCTCGGTGTTACTTAAATATACCTATATGTATGTACGGTGCTAACTGCTGATTTCGAAAAGTCTCAGCCGTCGCGTATATACATATTATATAATACCCCATTTATGTATTACTGCGGCATACCTACTGCCTATTATCTAGATATCATTTTAAAGTTCTTTTACATAGTACTAGTTTTATTAATTTTTAGATCGAACGCTAGCTGGTTTTTGCAACTTCAGTGGTTATTGTGGCGCGCGTCGACGAGTGCTCGAAGGGACCCGTTTTTGACAAAAGTTCGACTAATTCAGACTCTGGTGAGATCATTACCTACTAAATTAGGCCCAGTTATATACCTAGGTAATAGTCTTAGGCTCGATTTATAATTTCGTCCGTATGTCCGTTCAGCCGGCAGAATGACGTCACTAGCAGCCTAGTGCAGTGGATCAGCCAGCGCCTGTGACGTCATTATGTCGTCATTTCATCGCCTGAACGGGCATACGGACAAAAGTAAGAATCGAGCCTTAGGTGTCAAATGTAAAAGGTGTTAATTCTAAATCACCGGTCAATTCTGAAATTGTATGTACTTACACATAAAAACGTACCTAATCGTCGAACAGATTTTCAGACTCGATAAAAAATGAAAAACTAAGTAGTAGCACTGGCAAAAAATTTTGTTGCGTGCCGCGCCTAATTTTACCGATACGGTAAAATAATACTTTATCGTGGTCACGTGTAATTATGTGCGCTCGTCAACAGAAGTGCTTGTTTGCACACATATGCATAGAAGCTAAATGCAACGGAATTTTTTGTGGGCCTAACCCAGTGACAGTATCAGAGGCATCAGCTGACGAAATTTGGGGGAAGGGCTTGGCTGAGTGTTGCAGGGAGTGCTGGTTTGGGCAGAAATTTTTGGGGGTGATGAAATCCGATACAGGGGTACATCTGACCGTATGCGGCATAAAATTTAGGAGGATTCGCTCTTGGTCAACCAAAACTGCACTAAATTTTAATACATTTTCACAAAAATGTATTTTTTAGTCATTCAGCTCTTATTTTTAGCCCTCTCCCAGGCCCAGGTCTTTCACAGGAGGTCCTATCCTACGTACTTCTCCCACCCCCCCCCCAGTACTGTTATTAGCTAGAATTCTAGTTATGCAGGCACTAAAACTATTTACATAGCTACAGCAGTCCTCCGCTTTTAGATCTCGGCCCTGATCCCTGGCTTGATCTACCTGCAGTCCAAACCCAGCCGTTTGACCATCCAGAATATCAACGGGGTGTTGTTCCAGTTCGTGGCCAATATGACTTTCAGCTACGTCTTCAGCTCCGTCAGCGTACGTTACTCTTGTCCGTATTTAAAAAAGCGGGTTTGCTGAATATTTCTGAATCTGCAGACCAGCGCACTACCATCTGAGCTCCTGGGCCGGCCAATGCTGAGCCCTCATTAAGCTTTGAGTTCCTACGTAAGGGGCCTGTCATTGTTCACAATATATAGTACCGACCAAAGTTACTTTTACTTGCTACTGACTCTTGAGTCGGGCGATCAACGTACTTTGATTCCGGATACAAGTGACTCCGACTCCGCTTTGAGTCCGGAGACTGTAGCAAGTAATTGTGGTCGGTACTGTAGGAAAGACGTTAGCCTAATACGTATAAAAATAGCTCTCTCTGTATTTTGTATTTTACGCTTGTATGTGTTTTTAAGCTGACAATTAAAATTTGTTTTTCCAGCTATTTTGCCGAGAACTGCCAATCTTCACTCGGGATTACCAAAGTAGAATCTATCGAACAGACACATACTTTCTGGCTAAAACTTTAGCTGAGGTTAGACCTTTTCTCTGTCAACTATTTTGTGCTAGTAATCGAGGGAAAAATTCGGCTTTTTTGAACAAACGAGTCCAGGGGGGGGGGGGGGGGGGGGGGTGGGGGGGGGGGGTGTTGTGTTGTTTAAACAATTCAACCAAGAGTCATGTGCAATGATAAATACTTAACTATATAATTTACAATAATAGATTGTGGGTTCGATTTATACTTTACTACTAGTATATTATGTCCTTTTAGTCAGTAAAATTACAAAAGAATCCCGCCAAAATGATTTGATAGACTAGGGTTCGGGTGGATTTCACAAAGGCGGTTTTACTATGGTTTCCAAAGCCTATGGTTTCACTACGTTTTCATATGATTTGCACATAGTATCGCTTGAATGCCTGATTGGTTACAAATTTGAAACTACCAGCGCTCATTTATTCTGTCTATTCAATTTATTGATTATCTATTCACTCCTCTTGCAGCTGCCTCAGTTCATAGCCTTTCCCTCTCTCTACTGTCTGATCACGTATTGGATGGCTGGCCTGCCTTCCCGGGCCGATACATTCTTCACCTGTCTGCTGATTACTGTGCTCACTGCCAATATGGGGGCATCTCTAGGTTAGACACCGATTAAGCTGGGGTGTAGACTATACCACCGCCTTTGACTTAAACTTGAGCTATATGATCTTACGTGCTAATACTTTATAGGTACATACGTACACAACTTACGTACAAGTTTTCCCGAGATTAGGAGAGCTAATTTACATACAAATTCAGTATAGGTATACAGTCCAATTGACATTATCAAATAGGTACCAAAATTGCATATATTTATATTAAATATTCAAGAAAAGTGAGCCTAGAGCCATTTACACAAATCTCATATACAATTATATACAAGCGAAAAAGCAGCTGGTTCTTCGTTAAATTATACAATAAATTTAATCACGCCCACGTGTGTTTACAATAGTGACAATATTAAACTTGACGAATACAGCGCCCAATCCAAAGTCTGAGACTATCTACCTGCAAAGCCTGTTCATAGTTGTCCTTAAGGACACAAGGGACAGGGACAAGGACAAATTGCGAGAATGATGGGAGAAATCGATACAATCATACTGACTAATTTTTCGCATACGATCTACACTAATTGTCTCCAACTTTGTTCAAGAAAAAAATTGCCACAATCCGTGTGCCAGTTGTTTGGGAATGGCTTAAGCCCGGTTCATACTTGTCCTTAAGAACATAGGTACAGGGACAAGGACAAACTTGGGATAGCTGGTGTGGAAAATTGACGCAATCGTTTCTGCTATTTTTTCGCATGCAGTAATTTTTAGTAAATTCATGTTGCCATTCCAAAAATTAGCAGAAACGATGAAGTACATTTTCCACACCAGCTGTCCCAAATTTGTCCTTGTCCCTGTCCCTATATTCTTAAGGACAAGTATGAACCGGGCTTTATAGGGACCAAACGATAAGGACACTTATAAACCAGCTTAAAACACGGTTCATACTTGTCCTTAAGGACGTAAGGGCAGGGACGAGGAGAAATTTCGATCAGCTGCAGTGAAGAATTTAGGTACAATAGTGTTTGGGCTAACTCTGTGCATACTGCACACAATCTGGAGGTTACCCAAACTTTCTTCATGCGAAACATTAACTCATTTGGCCAAGTAGTTTTCTTGGAATCGCAAAGGACCAAACGATAGGGACAAGGATAGGGACAAGTATGAACCGGGCTTCACAGTGAAGACTTGATGACTTAGTCTTTGCCAGATTATTCTAATTTTAGGTTACATGCTCTCTGCGATTGCTGGTTCCGAAACGATGGCTTCCGCCATTTCTCCAGTTTTGGTCATTCCATTCATGCTCTTCGGGGGATTCTTCATTAACCAAGGGTTATCTAATAATTTCAAAACAAAAACAACACAAAACAAACAAAAACAATACTTTAAGAATTTAAAAAGAGAGCTAAATATTAACCATTAGGAATTCACGAAACATCAAGTAGTCCTATACACTGTTTGGTTTTATCCGTACTTCGTATTTTTAGAGCAGCGGAACCATCGATATTTTGACCATACTAAACGGACAAAAAACTAAAATAAATTTATTTTAAGCTCGATAGTCATTTTGAAAAATCTACTTATTTTATATATATATATATATATATATATATATATATATATATATATATATATATATATATATATATATATATATATATATATATATATATATATATATATATATATATATATATATATATATATATATATATATATATATATATATATATATATATATATATATACATACAGTATATATAAGCAAAATTGTCCATGAATACATCAATTGTATTAATTTCGTTTTCTTATCAAAAATTTCAGGAGTGTCCCTATTTGGCTTGTTTGGTTCCAGTATTTGTCCTACATCAAGTACTGCTACGAGGCGCAGGTCGTGAATGTGTGGAAAGACATAGACTATATTCCGGGTTAGTCAAGTCGGTATGAGCTAAAAGTGTAAGGGATCAAATCCAGGTTTCATTTTTTGCAAAATATATATTTTCGAAAAACAAGTTTGTCAATAAATTTTAGCTGATTATTTACAGGCACACTTTCCAGTTAGACCCAGAAATACATCACCTATACTAAATTTAAATCAGTCACAGTTTGTAATAGTAAATAATTAGAGCTATATAATTAATCTAATACCCGCTTCCCACTGCAGGTTCATGGTTTAAGGTTTGTTTCATTCACACTGGCAGTTTAAGGTTTGACGATAATTTGAATGTTGTATTGGCTGGATGCACTATGCTGAAGCTCCGCCTACGCACAGCTCGCAGCTAATTGACAGAATACAGAACACAGAAGCTTCGCCTACAGCTCGAAGCTGATTGGCTGAATCCTTAAACCTTAAACCAAAAAGTTGAAAATTTTCAACATCGTTAAACCTTAAACCTATGCAGTGGGAATGTGCAATATGCTCAAATCATGTTCTACGTTAAACCTTAAGCCCTAAACCTTAAACCTGCAGTGGGAAGCGGACATAATTGGGGCTTGTGGTGTAGTGGTTAGCATTCTCAACGTGGACGCGAGCGGCCCGAGTTCGAGCCCAGCCCTTTTTTTCCAAATTACAGCTTTTGTTAACTTTTTCAGGTTGCACTGGAACCAATAGCACCTGCCCGAGAACGGGTCACGAGGTCATAAGGTCACTCAATTTCACCGAAGTAATTTTTTTATTAATTTCTTATTCATATTAACAAGAGTACATAATAGTGTCTCACTCTATTAAGAAGAAGAGTGAGACACTCTCCTTTCTGCCTGTGTTATAGCGCAGGCAGATGCGCTGGTCGTTTTGAAGCCACATGTTGCCGTTTTATGCAACATGTGGCTAGCCAATCAGAAGCGAGCAGCCTCACGTGCTATTGCCTGAAAATTGTCAAAAACACATTTAACTTACCAGTTAACAACATATTCATCACATACTAGCAACAATCCCTGAAAACCGTGATAAAAATGTCGGCAAAATATAATTTTGGCCAAAAAACCCCAACCCGACCGATCATTGCAAAATTTAACACTGAAATGGCTGTAATGGCGGCCAGTGTGCTGATTGGAGCAGTGAGGCCGCCTGCGCGCTGATTGGAGTACGTGCACAGGCGTCTAGCCAATCAGCAGCAGTGCTCGCTTCTGATTGGCTAGTCACATGTTGCATAAAACGGCGACATGTGGCCTTGAAATGACGAGCGCATCTGCCTGCGCTATAGCACAGGCAGAAAGGAGAGTGTCTCACTCTTCTTCTTAATAGAGTGAGACACTAGTGATGTGGATCGGATCGCCGGATCGGATCGGATCGCCGATCCGGGGGTCGGATCGGATCGGATCGGATCGCTGAATTTGCCGGATCGGATCACCGGATCGGATCGGCTTTAAAATTTCGGATCGGCGATCCGGATCGGTAGCATAAATTTTGAGTCTCTACCACAAAATTTCGTAATTTGAAAAAAATTTTGCGTAATTTCAAAAACTTTTCGAGCGATCAATCAAATGCACAAGTATAACTACTACTCAAATTATCAAAATATCGGTTTTATATTAGCGAAAGCATACAGTGTATGCATACACCATATTGCAAGTGAAGTGGAGGCGAGGTTTCTCATCATTGAAGTTGCGTGAAGACGCGTACTAAATGTGTGATGTGAAATGTTTAGAAATATATATATCTTAATTTTCGCCTACAAAAACAATCTTTCAACATTCTTTTCGTTAACACAAGAGTTGGGAATCGACGCGGATCAACACTTTCTACCCGCGACCCAACCCAGCCCACTAATTGTGGGCAACCCACGGATCTATCCCGCGCCGTCAAAGTTGACCACGACCAACTTTGAACCACCATTTTAAGATACCGTACCTGATGATCGATCGTTTTTAGCAGATACCCCTGTACAATATGCACAGTGTATATACGTTGTATATACAGCTGTACATAGTTCACATTGCTACCTACTTTAACCGAATGGTAACCAAATTTATGTACCCAGATTGGATTGAATACGTGAAAAAATAGGGGGGGCTAGCCCCTCAAGGCATAATGCCCTACACGGACCCCTCTTACGTTCCCAAGTTATTGTAATACCCATTTAGAGACCAGATGAGGATGGACTGCTGGGTTGGCAGGAGCAACGTGGCCCTAATCTCTTGCTCAAGGAGATTACGTATAACCAAGTAGCTGGGATTCGTTCCACCAACCTGCAGATTAGAAATCGAACACACTGGCCACATGGGTGTGGGTCTTATCCAAAATTGCATTTATCGGATTAGATTAAACTTAATTTCGTCAACACCGCAGCGTCAGTTAAACGTAAGTTACTGAAACTTGGCACACACCGAGATAATGTATGTCAGCCACGTAAGGCAAAATTTCAGCCGGCTAGTTTAATTTTGTGTTCTGTTATTAGCAAAATTAATTTAAATCTAATCCGTTAAAGCCAATTTTGGATAAGGCCCCAAGCCAATGAATTTCTGACGAATTCACCCCTAATAACTAACTAGATACTTCACTTACAAGTATTGCAGAGCAATACGCCCCACTTGTTACAATTGTAAGATTACTACAAGTCGGCACCAAATATACAATTTGTATTTCAGGCTTATCTCTGGCGCGACATTGCCATAATCGCGGCGATGCTGATTGGATATCGTCTGATCGCCTATTTCGCCCTACTGATTCGTGGGAACAGAAAAGCAGCCGGATAAAGACGACACTTTATTACAAAACCATATCACAGCAAATCTGAAGACTCATTCATTTAAAATACTGCTCAAAATCGACGAATTACTCTCACATACGGGTGTGTTATCCAATACTAGATTTCGTGGATTAGAACTAAATTTATGGTTAATAAAAAAATTCGTAAAAAACTTAAATTGATCACAAAAACTGCAATAAAATGTATCAGTGTAACTTTACCTAGTTGAGATGATCCCAATTCTATATATATGTCAAACGTTCTATATAATTTCCGATCACTACTTTGATCAAAAATTTTAGTCGAATGAAAATTTTACTCTATTCTGTTAAATATAATTCCACAAAATCGTCTTATGAGTTAATTTATACTCACTACAGCTAAACAGTCCGTTCAGCCAGTAAAATTAAAAGTCACGTTTCCACCTATATATATAAATGTATACAAACTTGAATGACGTGATACGTTCCCAATCCAAAACGCAACAATTTTTTCATGAAGCCTTAATCACACCACAGGAATAAAAGTAAAAAATAAATAGCATTTAACCAATCTCAATTCATCCTAAAATTTGATTGACTAACCCCATGTTTAATATTTAAATAATTTGAATTAGCACGAAACAGTTGCTGTTAAAAAACCACTTTTATGAGCACTAAGCTGTAAAAAACGATTGTGATTTTGAGCAGTTGTTAACAATGACAAGATTATGAATTTAATATATTGAATATTGATGTACATATTATGAATAAAGTTTTTTAATTGGCTCAAGTCTTGCATGCATTCACCAAGATTTGATTTGTATTTTTAGCTACAAATAAAATCAAGACACGAGAAAACGATTTCTTACAACAATTACAAACTATAATCACAATAAAAAGCCATGATGCAATATTATATACGTTGACTAGCCGTCAGCTAATACTCAGAACAATGCGAGAATAAAGCACACAATCGTTATCATTGATAAATCATGTGAACTAATAAGTTAAGTATATTGAATTGAAATTGAATATATTACGCAAAATAAATTTCTAACACTACATTCAATGACCACAAAACGGTAAAAATATACAAAAACTATACAGAAAAAGTGTTGTCAAGAAAGACATGGTTTACGCATACTTAAGCTAAAATAACATGTTATATATGTGTTAGTTTTACGATTAATAAATTAGTACTGTACAATATTACATGTATATACCCATTGCATAAACATTGTCTTGCTAATTAGTCTACACTCAGTCTAAACCCTTTGCTAAATTTAACTACATATATACTAGCACAAGATAATATGAAATTGGCACTTGTTGAAGAAAGAAGCACACTAAATGGAATGTAGAGAGAAATATATAGTTGTCGCAGGGGGGGGGAGTGGTCACAAAGGGATTTGTTCCTGCAGCGAATGGCGCATTCTGAATAATCTTTGCTTCATTTGGTGATAGAGCATGAATTTGAATAGCGGCTTCACCAAGGTCTAAAACAAAACAGGGTTACTGTATTATTGAATATTTAGTGGTAGTTCAAGTTTCAAGACTATATAAAGCTTGACAAAAAAAGCTGCGCCACTTAGTTTAATGGCATGACTTCTGCGACTATATACTTGCTGATCTCTTGACAGTCAAAATCTATATATATATTCTTTTCTATATATTATATAAATATATTATATATAATATATATTCTATATATTATGGTATATATTATATTATTATGTATCTATATAATCTACATATTATTTTTTGTCAGACTTTAGTTGACAGTAGGACATAAGATCAGTGCTTAAAGATGGGACAAAATATCTAAATCCTCCTTACGCCCATGTGTGGAGATAAACACATCTTAGCCAAAACTTTGCCAGTATGGATTATTGGGACTAAAAATTTTTATAAAAAGATTACAGAAAAAAGGTGGGAAAGAAAAAACGATAGCATATTTTTGGCACGGCACATAGCACGGTGACTGGCATATTTTTAGTGAAGGGTGGGATGGGGGGGGGGGCGCCCCCCCTTCATAAATTTTGTCTAAAAATATGCCAGGGTGGTTCAGTGTTTATCTGGTAGGCTCTGATTTTCGTCTTCATAAAAGAAACGCAAAAAACAATCTTACATGATAAAAGTAAGTATTATGCTTTGAGTAGACTTTCAGAGTGACATCCGTCCGACCAGGCCGCAGGGAGGAAGGCTGAAACTGCACCGCAATCTGGGATTTCAAAAAAGGGCTGCTAGCTAGCGAAAAATGATATCCAGGCTTGTAGTCGTGCAGGCGTAAATGAAATTCCACAGAGCCTGAAATAAGGCCAGATTGAGTTAATCTGACTGAAAAGTGTCGCGGAAAAACGCAATACTTTTTTAACCTGTTAATTTATATAATTGTTTGCAATTTACCAGGGTTGGCAGTCTAGGTCTCGTAAAAAAACCGAGACTAAGCTGGTCTCGGTCTCGGTAGGAAAACCGAGACCTGCCATAGGGGGGTCTCGGTATTTCAGATGACAAGTTTTAAAAAGTTTTTAAAGATTTTTGAAAAAATCATGTTTCCGAATAGAATTCCAAGCATGAAAAGGTAGAAAACTGTCTGCTACAGAAAGGGAATGTCAGTTCACCGACAAATTTTGGCTAACTCAAAGTTTAAACTTTGTATTATACACCGTCTATTTTTATCAAGCTACAGTTTTTAGCTAAAGTTTGAGCTAGAAGTTTCTAGGTTTCAGAGTATCTCAAATTTCTAAAAATGACATTTTAAAATAGGTCATCCAAGGGCTGGTCTCGGTCTCGTAGGTCTCGTTTGGGTGGTCTCGGTCTCGGTAGCAAACCTGAGACTTGCCAACCCTGCAATTTACCAGCATTGTTAAGCTTTGGGCTTTGGGCTTTAAACCAGCATTGTTAAATATTTAAATTTAGTTTCAAACAGTCACAATTACCTAAAATATAGGGATGTCGCGGATGTGACTTTTTTGACATCCGCGGATGCGGATGTCGACTCCTGACATCCGCGCGGATGCGGATTCGAATCTTTTTAGAAAACGTTCTAGACAAGTTATGAGATAAATTTTTCACCAAAAATTACTAAAATTACACGTATAAACAAGAATATAGTTATTGGTGCATGTATAGTCAGGGGGGGGAATAAAAACACGCATAGGGAACTAAGCTCATAACATCAGATAGGTTTAATGTTGAGCAATGGTGCCTACATCAGCATGTAGCTTGTGGCAAGAGCTATCGATTGGTGTAGTAAAACCGAATATACCTCATGCGCATATTGTGCCAAACCGGTTTCCAACCGTGTTTTTTTTACCCCGCATGTGGGCAAAAAAAACACGGCTGCGGCGGAAAAAAACACGGGTCATTTTTTGCGAGCACTTCGCTTTTCTAATGTTTTTCTAGTTTAAATCTTGTTTTTTATAACTTTTAAGCTTTTTAAACTGCTCTAAACTTTCAAAATCACAACTGGCATCAAGTTATATCCGACCTGATTCTACTGCACCTGCACGGTGCAACTCCATATTTTAGCACTGTCAATGGACCTGGTAAAAAATATGGCGCAGAAAAATCATTCTACATCACTAAAAAACATTTCTGACACAAAATGAGTGTGATTTATGCGTCTTAAAAAATTGACCTAAAATACGTGTTAAACATAGGGACCCGTCATCAGGGGCCATATCAACACAATACAATCAGTCCAAGGGCCAATTTTTTATGTGGAATTATGAGGTCACAGAAGTACTTCATACAGCAAGTTTGGGCCTGCTACCCATCTTCTCAGTACCTGCTTGTGATAAATAAAACCAATTTGAAGTGTGTTTTTTCTACCCGTTTTGGGTTGAAATTATGGGGGTAAAAAAAACACACCCAAAATACATTCTTATTAGAAAGGTAGCGGAAAGCAAAGTATGCCAAAAGAAAGACCACATAATATAATGCTACTATGCACAACAGAAGCGTCAGTGCAAAAGAGCTTCATGCTACAACCTTAGCAACTATTAAAACCCTTACGTTTTTGACCATTTTTTGGGTGTCAACTTTGAGCTTGTGGGTCTGCCATACATTCTGAACTTCAGTAATGACTAATGCAAAGAATACACATAGACGTACTCTCAGCAGTATACAGCTCTGTAACCCTTGTGTTCGCTGAGTAATGAGCCGTGTTTTTTTTACCCCTCTTTTACTCCGTGTTTTTTTTACCCCCCCTGACTATACTAATTTCAAAGTTTCAAAATGCTAAATCTATATACTATGTATATAAATCCTGCGTGGCAAACAACTGATGCTGATTGATTATATACAATCTTAGCAGGCTGGTTTCTCAATAATTCAGAACTCAGTTCTATTATGCAGTATAATATGACATTTTGTGAATTGTAGTCAACGTAACGTTAGAAAAAATGCAAATTTTGTGCACAGACGAGGATTTGAAAAACAAAATCATGAAGATGACGTTTCAATAGACTCCTGCAAGAGCTAATATTTGTGTATACATGCACGAAAAAAACGGAATTGCGCCTGATTGTCAACATTTGTAATGGCATCTCCCGAATCGACAGCATCCGCACATCCGCAATAATTTTTTGCGGATGCAGATTCGGATGTCATCCGCGGATGCGGATATCCGCGACATCCCTACTAAAATATATATATTCTGCTAATGAACCACATTTTTAAAAAGATTTTGTTTGTAATTACACATTGCCCTGTTTAATAACTAAAGCTAAAAACCTAAATTTCAGCACAAATATTTATATAAATAAAATTACATAAAACTAAACTCGTTCCTTCTTACCCAGAAAATTTAAAGCCTTCTGGCCGACAAACAATTTTCCCTCAGTCCACGGAGATTCGTCAAACGGACGAACAGAGTCTATCCATGGAATTAGCTGAAATTAAAATAAAACTTATATACAAACACAAAAAACACACGTGAAACACAACATGAAACGTGAAAAATACACACGTATATAAGTGGAAGTAGAATTGTGAATGCATACTGAATATATCATAGTACATATAGTATAGGCTGGGATTTACAACCTGATACTAACACTAAAGTTTTCCTTAAAAGTTAGTGAAACACTTAAATTTCAGCACGAAACAGCCCTAAGCCTTAGGGCACAAGTATATACGACAGAGCCACACGCACCAGTGTAAAAATATCAGGCCTGAGAAACTGTTTGAAAACATCCGTGGTGTTTCCCTTAAAATTGGAGTCGAGCCACAGAATCGGCACATAATAGCTGGAGGTGTCTCGTTTTTCAACAATCAGAAAAGCCACCAGCGCAATTCCGAAACCCGTGGCCGTGAGAACTGTCCGCATTACATTGAAATTTCTGAAAAAAGCAACACCGTTCTTTACAGTGGTGCATCTTCGGCGGCGGGGGGGAATTCAAACACATATTGTTTCAGCGTAAAAACACGTTTTTATATGTTTTAGCATGCGCTGAGTTCATTTTTGGCAGTTTCCAAGCGAAAAAATGTTGATTTACACCTTTTCCAAAAAATTCAAATTCTGTCGAAAATCTCAATTTTTCGTCATATTGGGGCTAACTCTCGCAAAATAAGACCAGCTCGCTCATTATATCAGTCTCATATTTTATGAGCATATATTAATACATAATAATAT
>JASANF010010320.1:0-16308 GCA_030248245.1 Trissonchulus sp. WLG1_4 | reverse complement strand
CTGTTGACATAAAAAAAGAGGGAGTGTCAAGTTTTCAAAAGTCTTTTTTTTCAGATCTCAAGTTAGACTCGACCAATCTGTCTGAAATTTTACAGGTAGGTAGATACACACATCAAATTATAAGTCAAGTCGCGCTGTCGCGCCAACCCTGATTAGCAATTTTCGCGCAAAAACATGCAATTTTCGAAGGCTGCAGCATTGACTCTAAAAATGGAGCTCAAAACTCCGAAAATTACAAATATGGTGGGCCGCCAAGGGTCCAGAAGCTAGCAAAAATTAGCAAACTTTCCAAAATTTTTTGTCATTAAGGTAGCGCTCAGCAACAAAACTCATGTTTGGCGCTCAGCTCATGCAATAAATAGCAATACCACTTTAATTGTATATCAAAGAGACATCAAAAAAACCTATTTACAACACAGTTCAGCACTTTAATGTGAATGTGTCGAATTTTATGACCATGTCGAATTTCCTATTCACACTAATTTTGTTTTTGACCTAGCTCAGCGAAACTTCAACCGATTTTGATGATCTTGGTATCAATAGAAAGATCTCTCAAAAATCTAGACGTGATTGATCTTCGATTTTTAATTTTAATTTTTGATTTTGCATAAAATCGATTTTTCAAAAATCAGTTGTGTTTGAGCGACTACAAAAAGTGCTGCGGGCCAAAATTTGAAAATCGAAAAACTTTCACGTCTGCATTTATATTCTTTCTTTTATTGTGCAAATTTTCAACTCAATCGCAAACGGCAGCTGGGACCCAGATCCAAAAAAAGTAGTCGATTTCGCTACGCAAAAATGTAAGGTTTGCCCACACGTTTCACTTTTCCAAAAATTAGACCTTTCCTAGGACTGCATATTTCCGTTGAAAAAGTTACAAAAAGCCATACTCAATTTTTTAAGAAATTAAATCAAAAATTTGACATTTTCGAAGATTTATCAGCTTTGTAGGTTTTTCATTTTGGATTTGTTATTTTCACGGCTAAATAACTCAGCAAAACTTCAACGTATTCTTAAGTTTAATACATCAATTTAAAGCTAAGAAACAGCATTTTTCAATGATATGAGTAATCATTTTATATGGAAAACAAAAATTTTTTTGCTACGGCTACAAAATTGTCCAAAAAATTTAAAAAATTTTTTTATCACAATATGCACATCAAATGAAAGCTATTTTCATTTTGAACAACTTTCCTTCAAGACATTATGGTCAAAAATGTCGCTGAAAAAAATTAAACGCCAAAGTCGGTTCCCCTGAGCGCCGCCTTAAGAACTGTAAATTTACTAAAAATGTCATTTTTGTAACAAAAAACAGCTAAAACGATATACACCAAACATTGTATTAAGCAAATACATGTAGGGCACAATGCAGCTGCATATACATGCACATGTTTTCAATATATGATGACCCCTCAAAATCTGAACCCTCACTGAATGAAGTTTTCGCAATTTTTTCGGAAACCCGTGTTTTCTCCGTTCTAAACGTGTTTAAATGGAATCGGAATGTTTGAAATTTTTACAAAAAAATTTTTGAAATCAAAACAAAGGCACGTTGACCCCGTTCCTTCCGAAAAAATGGCCAACTTCATGGCCATCCATTTTTTGACCCAATTAGGTGGTGAAGTCTTGTATATAGCCCTAGAGGTTGCGGACTGGGTTAGTTGGGTTTACGTACCGCCACTATTGCTGTGATAGTGTTATGATGTGAAGTCTAGAACTGTGAACTCGATAAAATAGTATATAATAACTAACGAACTGAGATACGATCACTCAATGATTATTCATATGTGATATACAGTAAACCATCAGCCTTGAATCATCACTCTTCTTATTTATACATTTATACATCATGTTCTATGGTGACCAATGCTAATGTATGTCACTTTCCTGGTAGGGGCGCAGTGCAAAGAGCTAACTCTAATAAAAACGGGGAAGGTTTATACCGCCTGGATGAAATGACCACTTCTGTCTCTTGGTTCAGGCCACTACCGGACCTTATACGGACAGTTTTCCCAGTGGTGACTGTGTGTGGCTGCGACCATGTATGTATCAACTTTGATACATACCCGGGGAGTACCGTGCCCATCGGGTTGAAAGGCTACAAGGAGTAGTCGCTAGCGGAAATCCCTGCGTTTCCTAGTGGAGCCGAAGAGGGGGCAACGACGCCACTAAAATTTCTGCTCATTTTTGCCAAAGTTAAGCTTTTTTATGATTTCACATTAGCAAGTGCCCTTCTATTCGATGCCAGTAACTAAGACTAATCCTTGCTCGCCAACATACTAAACTTAAGTCTTAGCACACCAAGCCTCCGCTTAAGGTGGTAGTAACGATTTCGAAGATATAACTTTGAAGCACGTTTTTGTCGCAATTTTGAAACTCACAGCAAAACCGCAATAATTTTTGTAAACTAGACTAAAATTGTGATGTTGGTTTTTTTTTATTTGTCAAAATTCTTAGTTTGAGGCTAGCTACTAAATTGGCTTACTAAACAGTAAGCCAACGTGGTAGCTAGTCTTATCTTGTACATTTTGAACTGAATAAAATATTATTTGTGTATATTTTAATCTAGTTTCATAAAATTATGGTTACTTTTAGACTAGTTTACTATTCGCTTCGAAAAAAAGATTTCTCTAATTTCTAATGTAAGAAATCGTCGAAATCGTTACTACCACCTTAAGCCAGTGCTCCGAGCCCTAAGTTAAAGCAAAACAGAGCCTACGCCTAAAAGCCCATGGTCTAATTTAAAAAAAACTGCTAATAAGCATGAAAAATACATAACTTTACTGCCGCGGTTTTTTCCCACAAGAGAAGTTTTTACTTACAGCAAGGTTAGGGCTACGACATATATATTTTTTTGGTTTCCCGTAGAAACATTGTAATATAGATTTGAGCTACATGACGAAATATAGAAATGGGGGTTCGTGCCAATTAAGCCCGGTTCATACTTGTCCTTAAGGACATAAGGACATGGAAAAGGACAAATTTTAGTCAGCTGCTACAGAAAATTTACACAAGAGTTTTGGATAATTTTTTGCATACGGTCTGGATGTGACCCAGACTTTCTTCATACGAAACACTAACTTATTCGGCCAAGTAGTTTCCTTGGAATTGCTTAAGGACATTACTATAAGGACAGGGACAAAGACCAGTATGAACCGGGCTTTAGAGTATATACACTCAAAGTATACACGTACAACCTGAAAACGAAAACACAAAAGTTTTACGGAAAAACCAGGAAACTGTGGCAAATCGAAATACTAGGAAATCACCTAATAAATCCGAAGAAGTTTTCAGAAAAATCCAGACATTTTCCTGAAAAAAACCTAGAAATTTTTGAAAAAAACCCGGAAATTTTCCGGAAAAAGCCCGGAAATTATCCGGAAAAACCCGACAATTTTCCGGAAAAAACTCAGAAATTTTCTGGAAAAAATCCGGAAACTTTCCGGAAAAAACCCGGAAATTTTTCGGAAAAAACCCTGAAATTATCCAAAAAGAGCCCGGAAATTATCCGGAAAAAACCCGGGGAAATTTTCCGGAAAAAAGCCAGAAATTATCCGGAAAAAACCCGGAAAAATTAATTTCCGGATTTTCTCAGTTCGGAAAAAACCCGGAAATTTTCCGGAAAAAAACCGGAAATTTTTTAATTTCCGGAAAAAATTTTCCTGTGATCGGGCATATCGGGAATATCATCTCGGTAACTGTCAGCATTTCAGCACGCTAAAATAATGGCCTGAAAAAATGTTACATGAGATTGTTCGCTCGCTACCTCCCCCCCCCCCCCGGGCGTCACATGAGATAGCCCCCCCCCCCCCCCATTGAAAATTTCTAGGTCCGCGCCTGCGCCCTGCGGCAACCCAACAAAGGAAAGCTATGTACTAATAAAATAAAGGCTGGAATTCACAACCTAACACTAACACTAACTTTTTCCTTAAAAGTTAGTGAAACACTTAAGGTGGCGCTCCTGAAATGTGGGTTTTGGCCACTATTTTAAAAACGCGCAAAATTAAACATGCCTCGTAAGAACAAAAGTTGTTCAGAAGTGAATTTCCTTTAATTTGATGCCCTATCACATGAAAAAAAATTTTGAAATTTTTGAGCTTTTTGAGCAAGAAAAATAGATTTTTTCAGAAATCGCCTTACAAGCCAATGCATTTACACGTATGTAATGAATTTGAAAGACTGAAAAACACAACCAGCTGCGTTTTAGTTGAACAAACTTTAAAATTTTCGGTGTTATATTGAGTCTGGTGTAATTTTTTTGTGAAATAACGCAATATTTTTTGCATGAGACAGAAATATAGTGCGTGTGAATACAAACGCAAATTTTCGGCTTGCGATTTTAAAAAATTGGCTCAACAAAAAAAGTTAAAATTTGGCACATAAATGCACCTTGTCGTCTTCGAGCGGTCGCAAAATTTGATTTTGAGCGAATCGATAGTATTTTAAAAATTTAGTCAAATTTATGTTTTTCGAAAATGGTGATTTTTGTGTTTTTCAATATATCAATCATTTTTGTCAAAAATGAGATCTTGCGACCGCTCGATCACATTATGGCAAGCAAAATGAGCTATTGGTTGTGCAATAGCTATCTACCTATGAAGAGAAATCGAAAGCCGAAAATCCACTCACGTTTGGTCTACAGTGAATGCTAATTAGTATCAATCAACTTCATATTTTGTGTTTTTACACCGGCTTGCTATTGTGTATCTAAAATTGTCCCCAGACTGCCGTTTTTTGAAAAGTCACATTTCAGGAGCGCCACCTTAAAATTGGCCTCGAATCACTAACATTTTAAGAGTTTCAGGCTGAAATTTAAGTGTTTCACTAACTTTTAAGGGAAACTTTAGTGTTAGTGTTAGGTTGTGAATTCCAGCCAAAGTCTCCCAATTGAAGCCAGCATATAGCCACTTTTGTACGCGACGAATGAACAGATGTGTCGCGTGTTACTACATATTTCACTGTGCTGTACTAACGTCGGCATGCTATACGTAATTTTGCACTTAGAATATATGCTAGATGTGAGAATATTCCAGTGCTTTGTACGACGTGTATTTGTTTGGCTTGTGCAATAGTAAAAGTTACGGCGTGTGTAGTGTGTACACGCAGGCCCGTATTTACATACTAACACTAACGCTTAAAGTTAGTGTTTACACTAAGTGTTAGCGCTTATAAGCGCTAAGTGTTATTCACATACTTAGTGTTTATTTAAGCGCTTAGCAAACACTAACACTTAACTTAGCGTTTGAATTTTGTATTCACATACTTAAAATTTAGTGTTTGGCTTAGAATTAAGCGCTTAAGTTTAGGGACCTCGGGAGCTCCCTAAGCGCTAAGCGCTTAGTTAGTGGATGGTGTGGGGTAGGGGTGGGGAGAGTGGGGGAGGTTCTTGGCCGCCATATGAAGGAAGGGCATGCAATTTAGGATATATTAGTAACATTTTCCGACCAATTCGATCCATTTTGCTCGTTTAATCGCCAAAAATAAAAAATGCACTTTGTTGTCCAAATTCGTTTTTTTACATTTTTGAGTAGAGCATCTTAATCGAAGTAATTTTTCTTCAAGAACTTCTATTTGAAAATTTATATTTTTCATGATATGCCCCCTGAAACATGCAGAGCTGATTTTGCATTTTTCAGGAATCCACCTGCTGAAAACATTTTTTACAAATGTATAGTTCGAGAAAAATATATATTATTAATAAGAAATAGTAATTTAAATAAATCTATAATCGGATTTATAAATACCAAATGGAAATGCGGATAAATAACGAATTCCGGATCCACATCAAGCAGGGAGCGCACTCCAAGCCAAAGCCAAAACTAAGCACAAAAGTTGCTAAACGCTAAGTTTAGTATAACACTAATTTTTAAGCGTTTATTTTGTGAATAACAGTTTAGTACAAATTAAGCGCTAACACTTAGCAAACGCTTAGCGTTAGTATGTGAATAACTCTTAGTATGTGAATTCGGGCCGCAGTGGCGTAGGAAAATTATTTCCAGAAAAAAACTAGATCGTAAAAAATTATCTGGTTTTTTCTGGTTTAACTTTTTTCTGTTTTTTTTCTAGTTTTTTTCTAACTTACGATCTAGTTTTGTTCTGGTTTTTTTCTGACTTTGTCAAAATACGATCTAGTTTTTTTCTAACTTTTTTTCTGATTTGCCCCAAATCGGTTTTTAATGTTTTTGGAGTTTTTTTGCGCCCTTTTTGTCATTTGTTTTGTATTTTGTGTCTGTATTTCTCATTGTATTGCATTATTTCAGCTTATTTTTTCTGTATTTTCCGGTGTTTTTGGTGGGTTTAAATTTGTTTTTCCAGCTTTTTTGAGTTTTTTTACTATGCTTTTTTGATTGTTTGATAATGCGATTGCGATGTGAGTATTTTTAGATTTTTCAAACTTTCTCAAAATACGATCTAGTTTTTTTTCTGTTTTTTTCCTTAGATGCAAATTTTTCGAACCCGAAAGTTGAGTGTGAATAGAAAGTTTTTACTTTGAAACCATATATTTCATTTAATAATTGACAAATTATGAAATCGTGCATTTTGGGTCTAGATAATTCACTTTTGAATATTTGTGCAATTTTTTGTATGTTTTTGTTGTTAAAACTTTTCAAAAAGTGGCCAGATTTGAAAGTGCTCAAAAACGCCAAATTGGTCTAGTTTTAACACGTGCCATACAAATCATCTTCACAGTTGTACAATAAAACTTTGCTTAAATGTAGAAGAAAAGTAGCGCTTTCTAACGATATAAAAATTATGCTCTAAAGTTAATTCATTATTGAATACTAGCCTGTTGAAAAACACTGCACATTCGTTACTACCACCTTAAGGGGGCGCTCCGGGAATCAAGGTATTGGGCCATAACTTTTTTCAGCTAACGAATTCGGACCAGTGTCAAGAAGCAAAGTTACTCAGAATGATGTGGGCTTTCATTTGATACCAATATCAACATACTTGGAAAATTGCCAAATTTTATAGTTTTTACTGGCAAACTGCCAAATGGGTGAACATTGAGCAAAAATATATTAAAAATTCGTCAATTCACATCATTAGACACAAAATAGCATGTGAAAAATGTTTGAAACGGCAAAATTAATTTTTACGTCCATTTTTGCCCGCCAACCGGCTTTTACCAAAAACTGTGTTCGATTTGTTACATTTTTAACATTATCTAAAAAACAGTGTAACATTGCTTAGCTACCTAAACTGTTTTTCACTAAGGTCTTGGGTCCCCAAGATTCTGCAAAGTTTCAGCGCAATCGGGCAACGCTACGCAAAGTTGCTGGCTCAAAAAATTATACTGAGCAGTGCGCACGATAATTTTCGGCATTCGATATCCTTTTGTTGCTTCAACCGATTCGGCTCAAATTTGGCATGAAGATAGCCTATTATTGTGCGCAGTTAAACATTCTTTTATTTTTTTTAAAATAATGTTCTAGACCATGATACCAATGCTTTTAGTGCTGACAGAGCGACCTCGAAAATACAGAAATTGCAATTTTAACGAATTTGCACTGAATAATCAAAAACAAAAATAAAGTTCAACTAGAAGAGCTCAAGGGCTACAGTTTGATATATGAATCATGATTTTAAGACAAATATGCTATTAGTTATCGCTTGCCGAAAATCCACTAACAATGCTCTGGCAGTCACGTGACATTATCACGTGGTTTAAAATTTTTACACAAGGGTTATTTCTTACCATACTAAACAAATACTTATTTAGTAATATTCTAGTTTTATCAGCTTTTTGTTGACTTTTCAGGCAACTTCCGATTCCCGGAGCGCCCCCTTAACTTGGGATTTCATCGGTGGTCAAAACGTGATAGTAGGCAGTTTTAAGTCTTGTTTTAAAAAATTGTAGCCATTTTATTCCTGCTTTACTGGTTGTTCTGAAAAATGGTTTTGAAGGTAGCCTCATGTAAAAAAACTGCGATTATGGAACTACCACCTTAAACAACAAGACAAATGTAAAGTACGCTGTGTTATTATTAATTTCTGGCGCGGATCCACCTTGGGTGTCGACCTGGGAGGGGGGGGGTAGCGAGCGAGACAAAATTTTTCCGAGGCTTTGCTTAGTAATGAGTAGTGTCGATTGATGTTATTACGTTTTATGTGTGTCAGCGACCCAAAGATTCAACAAGGTTGCTAGCGACCCACAGATTCAGCAAATACCAAGTTTTGTCAGTTTTTAAAAAAGTTTATTAACCCCAAACAAAACAGCGTGGCCCAAATCTCAAAATGCCAAGTACACCACAAGAGCAGGTCTTCAGGAGCAGCTTTTTCAAAACAACTGACTTTTGCTGCGTTTCACAGCTCCTCTTAAACGTGGTTGTGACTAATGATTATTACTAATAGAATAAGTGAGCGTAAATTTCTCTTTGTCAGCGGCCCTAAACTCAGGACATTAATTTTTCGCTTCGCGGAAATGTTGTCTGTGATTAACTATGTAACAAGTTTTTAACTCAAGATGGAAGCTTACACTCTCCCCTTTCTAAAAGGACAAGACCGGCTCCTGCTACTAAATTGGACTACGTCGACGACATGTTGAACACAGTAACCAAGCAAACACCGCAAATATTGTCACAATGTAATAGGCTTACACATGAGTAGCAAGCAAGTAAAACCGCCATAAAATATATCAGAAAACTATGTAGTCACAACATCTCAGAGCCAGCGTCCCTGCAAAATGTAACATAAATAACAATCGCAGACAAAACAGCAAAATCCGGAAATGGGATTACGGTGAGTCATACTTACAATAATCCCTTTCCATTTAGCTAATTAACACTTATTTAGTTACTACACGCCTAGTGTGTTTTTTGACAGTTGTTTTAATCTTGTTTTTCAGAGGTTTTCTCCGTGGGTTGGGGAGTGGCCAACGATGTCAGCAATTGTATTTCTGCGTTTGGCCACACCATTGCCGGTACCCACGCCAAGACAGGGTATAGGTATAGCGTTTCTAGCCTTTTCCCATTTGGGAGAATTGCCATTGGAACCCCTGGCGTGGCGTC
Organism: Trissonchulus sp. WLG1_4; assembly: GCA_030248245.1. Taxonomy (NCBI): domain Eukaryota; kingdom Metazoa; phylum Nematoda; class Enoplea; order Enoplida; family Ironidae; genus Trissonchulus; species Trissonchulus sp. WLG1_4. The sequence goes on along the minus strand of JASANF010010320.1, from coordinate 7,297 downwards.
GGGATGGGGGGCGAGAACTGGTTCAGTATCACCGACAGGCAGCTGAACTGGCACGCTCCACATAGTCGAAGTGTCTGTTTCGCGCGCTGCTCCGACGATGGGGCTCTGCGGTTGGTCTAGCGTCGTGGAGGCCAAGAGGGAATGGGAAGTCGATGCCGTTGGTGTCGGTGGCTTGTCGTCTAGCAGCTCGAGTGTTGGTGAGACCGGTCGCTCGGATGCCGTCGAACGGCACAGAGGGGCCCGAACTTGGTCCGGTGGCTGCTGAGACAGGTCCTTTCGATCGTCGTGGGGGTCCGGCTGCGGTGAACCGATACTGGCAGCTTCCTCAAGCGTTTCTCTAATTCGACTCCAGGCGGGGATTCGGGGGGAATGGGACCTGGTGGTATATTTGGAGTGATATGTACCGTTTACAACCGTCCAGTACTGGCACTTGCGTTGCCCACAGTTTGTATAGGGCTAAAGTACCCTGGGGGCTTAGGTGAACGTGGTCAGAGTCGTAGAGACCCCAGTTGGGCTGACCGTTGGGTCGACAGAAGGCGGCTGGTTCCGCCATGTTCCTGAAGTGAAATTACGTTGTGGCCTGCATCCAGTATGGCATTTTCCATTCTGGCCTCGAAAGACACCGCTCTGGCCCCGGTCGCCGCTTTCTGTGGCAACGGGAGTGAGAATCAAACTCGACCAGTTAGGTTCATCTCAGAAAGCATCTCAAAGATGGCCTGTAAATTTTGCTCCAAGATATTGTCAGCCCCGTTCATTAAGTCATTGGTGCCTACGTGGAATACTATAGTGTTATAGTCCCCAAGTGTGACCTCACGTAGAACTTGAGGTACCCCATCCAGCCGTAGGCCACTACGTGCAATTATGTAACTAGACTCAATCTCAGAAAGGTGCCGCGCCAACGAGTCTGCTACGACTAGCACGGGCCTCGGTGGGCCTACTTCTAAGCACAGTTGGTGAGGCCACAGGTCTAGCTCGGCGTCTGGGGTTTGATTTTCTAGCAGCTGTTTTTGTGCTGTTTGCAGTGCTACTCCGTACCGGTTCTTGCCCGGCCATTTATTGGGGGGCAAGAGCATGCTGGGTTCAGGGTCCAAACCTGTAGCAAACAGTAGATCACGCCGTTCAGAGTACACAAAAATTGCGCCAGGTTGTTGCGTCAACGCCGTAGCAACGTTATGGTTTTGTATCGCTCTCTTTAAAATAATCGACGTCAGCAGCCACTGTCGGCAAGCGATCCATGGTAGAGGAGGGGGCTCAATCTTGGCCTGCCAACGGTTGATGATTGCCGGGATGCGGCGTGGCATCTGATTCAACTCCACTCCCACTATGCTTTCTGCTGCTTCTGGCAACTGTAGCTGCTTGAGGCGGATAAATTCGTACGCCGCCTTCACTGAATCGAAATGACGACCGCCAATCCAGACAGAATAGTCGGCGTTGTATAGACAAAGGGGGTGGCTGTCATCTGAGACAAGGATCCGAGTGGCGCGATCTGACGACATCCTGGAAAGCTTCAGCTTAATTTTTGCTTCCCAATAGGTCCACGGTCGTAGTTTCCACTCTCTCAGAACGTGGCTCCCGGCATCGGATCGTCTTCGGTACGGCCACGGCAAAACCGCCTGCGCTCTGCAACCCTGAAAGTATAAGAAAACAACGGACAACACCAAAAGCCAGCAGATTTTTTACGACTTGAATGTCAATATTACCCCTGATACTTTTGCCTTTTGTGTCAATAAGTTTACTTCTATTCTGTGTTTTTTTTTCAGTTTTTAAAAACGTTTATTAACCCCAAACAAAACAGCATGTCCCAAATCTCAAAATGCCAAGTACACCACAAGAGCAGGTCTTCAGGAGCAGCTTTTTCAAAACAACTGACTTTTGCTGCGTTTCACAGCTCATCTTAAACGTGGTTATGACTAATGATTATTACTAATGGAATAAATGAGCGTAAACTTCTCTTTGTCAGCGGCCCAAAACTCAGGACATTAATTTTTCGCTTAGCGGAAATGTTGTCTGTGATTAACTATGTAATAAGTTTTTAACTCAAGATGGAAGCTCACATGTGTTATTTTACACATTGCATAGCAGTAGCGTTAGCGTACCCAGGATTTCGCGAAGGGGGGGGCTTGGTCAGCTTCCGGGGGAAGGGGGGGGAGGGGGTGAAACGCGCACGCAATCTAGCACACTAACAGGCGCGACAGTCTGCAGAGGGTTTAGCTTTTTATAATTTTGACGGTGAATTTGCATTGAAAAAGTTGTCAGCAACACGTCCTAAAATTATAGCGATCGCAGGGGTCTGGGGGCGGCAGCCCGCAGAAGCTGGAGCTTCTTTGGAATTTCAAAATAAAATTTGCATTGAAAAAGCAATTCTAAGCAACTCTTGTCGTAAAATCATTTTTGCAAAATCATTAAAAATGTCATTTTTGCTACGATAAAACATAAATAAAGATAAAGGCTACATTAAACAGTGTATTAAGCAAATAAATAGTGTACAATGCACCCATATACACATAAATACGCTTTGATGGAACACGACAGCAAGAAATATTGAGCCACATGGTTGCAGGGGTCTAGGGGCGGCAGCCCTCAGAAAAAAAATTGGGAAAATTTTTGATTTTTAGGCCAAATTTGGTTAATTCACAGGTAGAAAAAGGCGCGTCCTAAAAGGATGCGAAAAGAGTGAGAAAAATATCTCACTGGATTTGGAGAGCAAAGTTGCACTCGTTTCGCACTCGTTTCTCACCCGTTTCACACTTTTTATCACTCAATTCTGACTTTTTCTCACTCTTTTCGCACGCATCCGAAACGAGTGAGAAATGTAGCCAGAAGCATATTCTCTCTCTTTTCGCACTTTATTCTCACTCTACTGTTTTCACACTGCTTTCTCACTCTTTTATCACTATTTTCTCACTCTTTTATTACTGTTTTCTCACTCCTGGTAGACTGCGCTGAACAATTTCTCACTCCTTTCTCACTCTTTTCACACTGTTTTTTCACTCTTTTCACATTATTTTTTCACTCTTTTATCACTGTTTTCTCACTCTTTTTTCACTGTTTTCTCACTCCTGGTAGACTGCGCTGAACAATTTCTCACTCCTTTCTCACTCTTTTCACACTGTTTTCTCACTCTTTCACACTATTTTCTCACTCTTTTATTACTCTTTTCTCACTCTTTTATCACTCTTTTCTCACTCCAGCTAGACTGCGCTGAACAATTTCTTACTCTTTTCACACTGTTTTTTCACTCTTTTCACACTATTTTCTCACTGTTTTATCACTGTTTTCTCACTCCAGCTGGACTGCACTGAACAAATTCTCACTGTATTCACACTAATTTTACACTGTTTTAGCACTCTTTTCACACTATTTTCTCACCTTTCTCTGTTTTCTCAGTAACTTCATACCTTATTGCGCTCATTTCTTGTGATGGTTTGCCGAATGCATAAATATTTTGTTGTGTATCAGAAATGGGCATATTGTTATCAGTATTGGGACAATGGGACATATTGCTATCAGTATTGGTATATTTTGCAGCATTTGAGAATACATATATGATACTCATACATTGGCAATATATACAATGTAAGGCGCCTCACGCCGCACCTACGAATGGCCCAAGCAAGAACAGAGGGTAGCGGCTACCTAGGGGAGAGTCATCCCTCGCCCGTAGCCGCCACCGCTCCGCCGGCGGGGCTTCCAGGTATGATGAGCGGGGTCTTCCGTGCGGGTCGGGGTTACCGGACACCGACGGGAAATGGGGCTTACCTACTCTACGGGGCAAGGCGCAGTAGGCGCAGCACACAGAAATGACGCGGCCCGCTAAGCCTAAATGGGCTTGCCAGAGCGGGGCAGCGAGCAAAAGCAAGGGGGCTGGTTACGGCGCATACGGAACGCAGAGAGGTGGCAGGGCCGCACTAGGCCGATACTGCCCGGGGACTGATGCTAGTGCAGATGCGTTTGGGCCTCTAGGCCAATACTGCCCACCAAGAACGCGTAAAAATGAGTAAAACCAGGTTATTTAATAAAACACAAACTGGCCATTTTGGCTGAAATACATGTTAGAATAGTAAGGAGACAACAGAATACAAAGGCCGCCGCACAGGCCTACGACTACGCACCGAACTAACTAGTTTTTCAACACAGGCTACCAGCATTGTATATAACCAAGCGTACACACACAGGAGAGAGTGGGTACGTATATAACGTTAAATTATGTTGAGCGTGTATTCATAAATGTGTAATATGAAAAGATAAGTTAAATGTGAGTAAGGGAGTAGGGGAGGGTCTCCCAAGTGAACCCTTACAACAATATATACAATATATATATACATATATATATATATATATATATATATATATATATATATATATATATATATATATATATATAATTCCCCTTTTCTAGTACACTAAATTATAAGTCTACAAAATTAAACTAGATAAGACAATAATTAACAAACTTACCAACATGCAAAAATACTATTAGCGGCAATAAATTAACATATATAAAAGTATATAGCTGTTGTTGAAAAAATTTTTTTTGGAAATTTATACAACAGCTGTGAAACATACTGAAAGTGTGAAAAGTTTTGTAATGGTTTCAGACATAGAAAAACAGTGAGAGAGAGTGCTAAATCAGTGAGAAGACAGTGTGAAAAGAGTGAGAAAATTTCTCACTCATTTCGCACTGTTTTTGGACGTTAGAAACGAGTGAGAAATTTTCTCACTTATTTATCACTGGTTTCCGACGTTGGCAAAAGTATTGAGAGTGTGAGAAACCAGTGTGAAAATAGTGATAAATTTCTCACTATTTTGTCACTGTTTTTTGATGTTGGAACAGAGTGAGAAAATTTCTCACTGGTTTATCACTGGTTTCCGACGCTGACAAAAGTATTGAGAGAGTGTGAAAAGAGTGATAAAAATTTATCACTATTCTTTCACTCGTTTCAGACGTCGAAAAAGAGTTGAAAACCAGTGCGAATAAAGGGATAATATGTTTGAACTGTTTTCTCACTAGTTTTTGTATGTGAAAAGAGTAAGTTTGTGTTTACATTGAGGTTTTTTCAGCTGCTCGAGCAGCTGAAAAAGCTGCAGCTTTTTTTGAGCTGCTCGAGCAGCTGAAAAAAAGCTGAAGCAGCTGGAAAAAAGCGGATAAGTATGGCGGTCACTATAGACTAGCTGCGCCGTTGCCATGACAACGCTGCAGTTTCGGCATTTTTTCAGCTGCTCCAGCTTTTTTTCAGCTGCTCGAGCAGCTGAAAAAAAGCCGGAAACGGCGAAAAAAAGCTGCAGCATTTTTTCACCGGCTCGAACAGCTGAAGAAAAGCTCAATGTAAACACGGCCTAAGAATAAAGTGTGAAATGAGTGAGAAATTTTTTTCACTGGTTACGCACGTAAGATTCCGGTGAGAATCAGACTGCGCATCTGAAAAACGTCGAAAACAAGTGAGAAATTTTTCTATGTTTTTTTCACTATATTCACACGTGAGAATCCAGTGAGAAAACAAAAAATTTTCTCACTCGTTTTGGATATTTTTCACTCTCTTGGTTTTCCTGTGATTGGAGACGTATTGGAAATGTTTTTCTATAGGCACTCTTTGGCAAAGGGGGGGGGGGGGCGGGGCCCGTGGGCCCCCCCAGGATCCGCCAACGATTAATTTATAACCCAAGTTACGTATTAACACAGAAAAAACAAAAATACTACAGATGTTGCAAACGTATTTTAAGGGTGCGCTCCGGGAATCGGGGGTTACATCGAAAATTGGCAAAAAAATTGTCAAATGTCAAACTTTACTATACATATATGTGCTATGGCACATAGGAACACGGGAGGCAAAATTTCAAATCACGTGATCATGTCACGTGACTCCCAGAGCATCAAACATGAGTGAATGTTCGGCAAACGATAACTCTGCCTCCGTAACGTCTGTTTGCAAAACCTCAAAAAGCGTTGATGCACTGGCTTACTTTTCGTATAGTCACACTTTATAAACCAAAATGTAGCTTATATGCTCTCTAGTTGAACAATATTTTGGTTTTTAACATTTATGTCAAGTTTGGATAAAAAATGTCATCATGTGTTTTCGAAGTCGAACTCTGAGCAATAAAATTCATATAAAAAAGTTTCTAAGCTTTATTTTAAAAAACTAAAAAATTGTTCAACTGCGCAGGACCTAAGGCTATAATTGTGCAAAATTTTGTTGAAAAATACCTTACCAGCATTTTATAATCGAATGCCGAAAAATTGGTTTTGTATTCACACAGCCTGTATTTGAGTCTGCTGCTTCTGAAAATGGTTTCTTGTGCGATTTTTTTTGCATAGAACGCAAAAAAATTGTTTTAATTTTTCATTACGACTAATAAAACCTACGTAACGTCTGTTTGCAAAACCTCAAAAAGCGTTGGTGCAGTGGCTTACTTGCTGAATTTTTGTAAAAGTCGAATAAAATCAGTAAATAATTGTCCAATTTTTTCCAAATTTTTTGCTATGGAGATATGCACGTCAAAACATCAGAAATAGTATTTTGGGCAACTTTCCTTCAAGAATGATAGGTCATTTTGGCTGTTTTTAAAAAATGCGGCCCAAATTCTTGGGGTTAAATGCAGTTGGGGGGGGGGCACAGGAAAACTTTTTCCGGAAATTTTCCGGAAATTTCCTGGAAATTTTCCGGAAATTAAAAAATCTCCGGTTTTTTTCCGGAAAATTTCCGGGTTTTTTCCGAACCGAGAAAATCCGGAAATTAATTTTTCCGGAAAATTTCTGGGTTTTTTCCGGAAAATTTCCGGGCTTTTTCCGGATAATTTCCGGGTTTTTTCCGGAAAATTTCCGGATTTTTTCCGGATAATTTCCGGGTTTTTTCCGGAAAATTTCCGGGTTTTTTCCGGATAATTTCCGGGGTTTTTCCGGATAATTTCCGGGTTTTTTCCGGATAATTTCCGGGTTTTTTCCGGATAATTTCCGGGTTTTTTCCGGAAAATTTCCGGGTTTTTTCCGGAAAATTTCCTCGTTTTTTCCAGATAATTTCCGGGTTTTTTCCGGAAATTTCCGGGTTTTCTCCGGAAAATTTCCGGTTTTTTTCGGAAAATTTCTGGGTTTTTTTAGGAAAATGTCTGGGTTTTTCTGAAAACTTCTTCGGATTTCTTAGGTGATTTTCTAATTTTGCGGTTTGCCACAGTTACCTGATTTTTCCGGAAAACTTTTTTGTGTTTTCGTTTTCAGGTTGTATATACGTAGTTGTAGTTCGAATATTTGAAAAAGTAATTTATATATACTTTGAGTGTATCAGGTTTGGCGCGATAGCGC
>JASANF010010319.1:0-14070 GCA_030248245.1 Trissonchulus sp. WLG1_4 | reverse complement strand
ATATGTAGCTACTCATTCGTACATATGTATTGCTGGGAGCAGCCAGTGATATATATATATATATATATATATATATATATATATATATACAGATCAAGATTTAAACGTTAAACGCATCAGAAAATTTTACAAATTTAATGGTTTCGACGCAATTTTGGAAAATTTTTCAAAATTTTCACGACGAAAATGCCATTTTCGGCACTTTTTGGCCAAATCAGCTATGCCATCCTTCAGCCTCAGCCGAAAAAAGTGCGTCACGGGACGCACATGGCCAAAAAAAAGTGCGAAATTTCGGAAAAAAAGTGCGGCGTTTCGCACTTTTTGACGCAAAAAAAAAACACTGGGGGGGACCCTTGTTGACAATTTCTTTAAATTCAACCAAAAGGGGGGGTCGCGACGCCCCTCCCATTTACGTTCTTGGGTCTGACTTGGGTGTTGGGTCAGGTTAATTTTTGCTGGGTCCAGTTAAGAGAACTTGAGTCTGGACCCACTCGTGGACCCTAAAAAACCCTGACTTGGAGAAAATTGGGGGGCGGGGGGCGGCTGTATATACCGTCGCCCCCTCTCCTAAATGTTAGATAGTAAGGTTTACACAGATTAATTTTTCAGTGTAGCGTGAAAAACCGAGGACCTTCGACCTTCAGCTTTCATTGAGCTAGTTGAAGTAATACAAGAAATTGGACACAAGAAGCACAGCATTGTTGATAAAGAATAAAAATCAGAAGCTATTTGTATGTAGTATATACTAGGTACTATAAATATATATTACAATATTCGTTTTAAGACAATAAAACACAAACGATAACAATGTATTTAGCTAGTGTACTGTATATATATTTAAATTTATATATACATGTAATATATACGCGTACAGTACATATATAATATGTTGAACGCATGAGCTTTGATGAAAGAGAATTATAAAGAAGACGAAGACTAAACTAGCTACAGAGTCGCAAGAGGTTCGCCAGAACAAAATCTGAAGAAATTTTTGATTTTTAGGCCGATTGTGGTCAGTTGGAGGCCTATCGGAAAATTTTCATGGACGAACAACACAAAATTAAAAGCAAAATCCTTTGTCAGAGAATTAGTGGTTCCGGTTCCGGTTCCGGTACTTTTAAAATACCGGAACCGGAACCGGAACCGGAACCAAAAAGTACCGGAACCGGAACCGGAACTCCGGTCGATCCCTGATATATAGTCAGGGGGGGGAATAAAAACACGCATAGGGAACTAAGCTCATAACATCAGATAGGTTTAATGTTGAGCAATGGTGCCTACATCAGCATGTAGCTTGTGGCAAGAGCTATCGATTGGTGTAGTAAAACCGAATATACCTCATGCGCATATTGTGCCAAACCGGTTTCCAACCGTGTTTTTTTTCCCCGCATGTGGGCAAAAAAAACACGGCTGCGGCGGAAAAAAACACCGGGTCATGTGGTTTTTTGGTGTTTTTGGTGGTGGTTTTTTTTTGGTGTGTTTTGTTTTTTTGTGTTTGGTTTGGGGTTTTGTGGGTTTTTTTGTGGTTTGGGTGGTTTGTTTGGGTGCTTCTTCTGTCTGCTTGTTTTTGGGTGTTTTGGGTGTTGGGGGTTTGGGGGGTTGTTATTGTGGGTGTGGTTGTGTTGTTGTTTTTTTTTTGGGTGTTTTTGGGTTTTTTTTTTTTTATTTTTTCTTTTATTCTCTGTTTGTGTTCCTATTGTGGTTTTTTCCTGCTATATATATATATATATATATATATATATATATATATATATATATATATATATATATATATATATATATATATATATATATATATATATATATATATATATATATATATATATCCCCTATATCCCACTCCCTTGACTGTATATGACGAAATTTCAAATTTGTTTTTTTTCCCCACGCTGTACCTGTTGGGGTTTTTCTTACAAACGTGGGTGTATATATTATTTTAACCCCATGTTAACCCCTCTTCAGTTTGATCTGTTGTTTCAGTTTTGTCTGGATGAATGAGCTAGTGATGGCGAATGGCGAGGGCAAGATCAATCTCTACGACGACGCGGAGATTAAGGAGGAGAACGGCGGGGGCGCGATGGAGGACGGAGGGGGGCCGGGGCTCGGGGACGACCTGTTCGATGCCGTGCTCCAGGCCAGCAACCCGGTGGGGGCGGGGGGGAGACGCTCCACGCACGGCTCCATCAACGAAGACCTGAAGCAGGCCATTCTGGGCACGGGGGGGCACGGGGCGGTCCACGGGGGCTGGAACTCCTCTGTGGGGGGGCCGGGCCAGCCCACCCGCCGGTTCGCCTGCTACGTGGGCAACATGACCTGGTGGACCACGGACCAAGACGTGTTGGAGGCCTGCGGGGCCGTGGGCATCAACGACGTGCTGGAGGTGAAGTTCTTCGAGAACCGGGCCAACGGGCAGTCCAAGGGCTTCTGCATCTGCAGTCTAGGCTCGGAGAACTCGCTGCGTCTGGCCATGGAGAAGCTGCCCGCCAGAGAACTGCACGGGCAACGGCTGGTGGTCATGCCCTACACCAAGGCCTCGCTGCTCCAGTTCGAAAATGCCAGCAAGAAGAACGACCCCGCCCAACGGGGCAGCAAGCCGGGGCCAGGACAGGCCGTGCCCGGGCCACCCCCGCAGGTGGGGCAGGTGGTCACCACGCCCGACTCCAAGTCTGCCAAGTACATCGGCACCATCCGGGTGGGGCAGAGCGCTCCCCCCACTGCGCCGCCGCCCGGCATGCCCCAAATGCCCCCTGCTGGCGCCATTCCCGTGCAACAGTTGCCCCCCGGGGTGGCTGTGCGCCCAGGCATGCCCATGTCCGTCACCGGGCCCCCTCCCGGACTGCCCCCCAATGTGGCCGGCGGTCCCCCGCGACCCGGGGGGGTCCCCCTTGGTCTTCCCCCCGGCATGCCGATGCCCCCTGGCCGCTTGTTACCACCCCCGTCTGGTGTGGCCATGGCGCCCCCCAATGTCTCTCGGGCGCCGCTGGGACCGCCGGGGGGGTTGACTAATATCCCACCGCCGGGATTCCCACCGAACTTCGCCCGGCCCCCCACTTCCGTGTCCATGGCCAGTCTAGGGGTCCCCCCCGGCATGGTGGTGCGTCCCCCGGGCGGCCTGCCCCCTCCCCCCGGCGCCCCCGCTCCTCACGTCAACCCCAATTTCCACCCAGGCACCAGCGGCGCTCCCCCCACCATCGGGGCTCCCGGCGGTCCCCCCCTCGGCGCCCCCGGGAACCCCCCGATCAGCGGCCCCCCTCCCACCTCCGTGGTCAGCTCCCTCCCCCCGGTCAGCTTGCCGTCTGGCGCCAGTGGGGCGGTGCCGGGCGGACCCCCTCCCGCCGGACCCCTGGGCCACCCGCCCCCCCTCATCCCCACCGGGTCCCAGCTGGCGGCAGCAGCGGCGGCCCAGGCGACAGGCGAGCCGTTGTCGGAGGCTGAGTTTGAGGAGATCATGAATCGCAACAAGACCGTCTCGTCCAGCGCCATCTCGCGCGCCGTCTCGGACGCTAGTGCGGGGGACTACGCCTCGGCCATCGAGACCCTGGTCACGGCCATCTCGCTGATCCGCCAGTCCAAGGTGGCCCACGACGACCGTTGCAAGATCCTGATTGCCTCTCTGCAAGACACCCTGCACGGCATCGAGGCCAAGTCGTACGGGCGCAGCAAGGAGCGGAGTCGGGACCGGAGTCGCAGTCGCGAACGGGAGTCCAGGCGGGAGCGGAAGCGGCGCGAGAGAACGCCCAGGTCACGCTCCAGGTCGCGCGAGCGTCAGTCCTACCGCTCCGGCGAGTACTCGCCCCCACGACACGCCCATCGATACTAATCCCTGTGGCGTGCTGATACATTCAGTATATTTCACGTCTTCTTCATGCTTCAATATTGTTAATTGTTTATATAGATAGACAGATATTGTTAATGTGTATATAGACAGACTTTGTCTTTGATTGCGAAATGGAACTTGTTGGCTGCTCGTAAATTCTGGATGTGGATTATGCGGACTGTCTGATGGAAGGTTGGATGCCCTCGTTCCTTGGTCCTTGGACTGTATTATCAAACCACTGTTGATTGTTAATTATATTTCATTGAATTGCTGCGATGCTCTGTTGTCTGGCTTCAAGTCTGACCGGAAGTTGAAATGTGATGGTCAGCTTTAGTTTTTATTGCTGCACTGATTTGCAACTAATGCAAATATTGACAGTCTGTTTGCACGGTAACTCTATTACGTATAACTATTGTTTGTTTTATATAAGGTGACTATTCTAAGGATCTATACTTGGTTGCCGCATTGTTAAATGGGAAGAACTATTCGAAGAATATCTGATAACATTATGCGTGTTTTGATGTTTGAAGCTGAAAACTACTATAAAATATAAAAAAATTAATAATAAAAACTGTTTTCCGCCACTGTCCAATTGCAAATTCGGTTTTCTGTTTTCAGAAAAAACATTGAGAAGTCTCTAGCAAGATGACCTGAAGCTAAAATACCAAGTTTGCTTTGAATTTGCAATTAGATTGTCGCGTGTTGGTTTTGGTCCTGTATTCTTCGGTTCGTAATTCGTATGTATTAGTTGTTACCTGAAATTGGCCGTTTAACAGTTGCAGTTTCCAGAGACTGTCTTCAAATCGCCACTTCTTTACTATGTCATTCAATATTCTGCTTTGAAATGCTTAAAAGAATGTGTTTTCACACTTCAGTCTATATCTTTGTAAATTTTTTGCATGCGTATAAAACGGCTTTTTTCATTTTCAAAATCGAAACGGTTAAATTTGCATCAACTGTGTTTCTAGGCCAATTTTGGTGAAGTTGCACAAAGGGTTGTTTTTTAATGTTGGAGCGCCAAGTCTGAGCCTGAGAGCTATATGGTTGCAATATGCCTTCTGTGCAATTCCTCACCATGTCTGAGACAGAGACAATAATCAAACAAAAATATGAATGATTATAGAAGGTCTTTTCATTAAGTCTGACAAAAAATAGATGAGCCACTTACTGATTATATTTAGTGGCGTCACTTCTGCGACTACTTGCTGTACTCTTGTTAATCAAAATCTATTCTTTTCGTAACGAAATCACATGTTTCATTTTCTCAAGTTGTGAAACTATGTTTTGTCAGACTTTAGTTTTGACTGAATTGTGTCATGAATATACTCTCCATCACATCGTCTATCCGTCTATATACGGAAGTAGTATGTCCGCTCAGCTGGCAATTAAATAATCATGATGACAATAGCTTAGGCGGTAGATTAGTGCAGGAGGGTCCCGTTACATGCAGACTCAGTTATTCCCCTTGATCAGCCCAACCCCCTCTGAAATCAAGACACTTCCCTAATTTGAGGGGGGTTCCCCCCTGGAATCAAGAGATGTAAAAGGGCTATTTGGGCCGGAGTATCGTTCCGTCCCAATAGCTAGAATGGGGAAGAGTGTTATACTCTTCCCTATTATGTACTCTTGGTCCGACGTATGTTATGAAAAGACCTTCCATCATAAATGCTTATTTGTTTATTCGCCTATATACGTTTGTGTCGTTGTTGTTAGTGCTATTAAAATTATGTATTCAGCTGTTTGTTTTTACTGTTCTCAGGGAGTTTACAGTTGTTTTGTTTTTACCATTTGTTATTTATATATACTTAGGTTGTTATTACCTAGCTCTCTTTTTTGTTAGTCTTTGATGTTATAACTTGAGCTCTTTTTTGTTGCAGTTGTTTTAGTAGATTAGTTATGACTTTGCCAATCTGTCTGTGAAGCGGTGGCTAACCGACTATATTATCATGATGATTTTTGTTGGAATTTGTATATAAGCGCTGCCTGTGACATCGGAGGCGCAGATTGGTGCTGACTGGTATCTACCTTTTTTTTGGAGGTTGGAGGTGGGGGGAGAGAGACCAAAACCTAAGCCAATCACTAAGGCCGGGTGCACACTGGCAGTTGCACAAGCACAAGCACAGCCTGTTCACACTACAGAGATTTCTGCTTGCACAAGCACAACTCTTGTTCCAAAATTGTATCTTTTGCACAAGCACAGCCAATCAGCGTAGAGACTCTGTTGCTGTCTGTTTGGCTATAGGTATAAATGGCGCTAAATTAAACGGAAAGGTGTGGTTTTGGGGGGAAATGCTTGTCTAAATGGATCTTATGCTTACTGAAGAATGCATTGCGTTCATTTTCTGTTTCTCTCTTTGCATTTTAGTTTGGTTTCAACCTTGAAATCAAATTTAGCTTTATTTTTCCTTCTTTCTAGTTTATTTTTCTTTTTCCATAAAATAGTACGAGAAAGTTTACGAAATTTTTAGCCCCAAATTTTAAGACAAACAAAAATTTTGAACAGAAAAGACGTTAGTTGCACTAGCGGGCTTTAATTTGATTGGCTGGGCTTGTACAAGTTCTAGTGTGAACGTGCTTGTGCCTGTGCAAGTGCCAGTGTGAATCCGGCCTAGCATTCTGCGTCGACTTTTGGTTGGTCCAGGCACACCGCAGAGAAGTGAATGGACTGGCTGGATGGTTGTGTTCTGCTGGATTGGCTGTATCGTTGTCATATGCCCAGCCACATGTGTGCATCTCTGCTCCTTGTGTTTCAGTACGTGTGTATATGTGCGGTGGTGCAAAGTGCAATTCAGGCCACAGACAGATTGGACTGACTTGCACTCTGGACTACCACATGTATACCCTGCGGTCCGCAGCATTAGTTGTTGTTAATTGGTATTGCCTTAATCTTGTCTCCAAGGGTGGATCTAGGGGGAGGCGCAAAAGTGCGGCCTCTCTCCGTCGCAAAGTTTCCCTGTTAAAATTTAACACAATAGTGCCATACGCGTCTGCAGACTAGAAATGGGATGGGGTCCACTCCACTGCAATCAGTTTTACAGGAACCGCATCGGCAGTTCCCATTGGGTTGTTTTTTTAAACATTTTCTTCATGGATCTGCTGTATTCATATTCGTATATTCGTTGTTTACATTAAGTGCAAAAAACGTTATCACATTTCCTCCGAAAGTCCCTGGAAACCGGAAGAAATTTTTCCTGTAAGGCCCCCTTTGGCATTTACGACACTGCTGAAAACCATCCCCAATTGACTAAATTTGCACTAAAATTTCAGAAAATTTCAGTTTTTTTTCGACGGGCCGTCGCCCACCATCCAACAAAGCTCTATTTGACTTGTATCTGTTACGCCGTCTTGATGAAGAATAGTATATACAATTATTATTTGTATATATTAGCAGTTATTAAAGTTTTCAATGAGTGATCGTACGGTGAGCGCAATCTGTTATTAATGAGCACCAAATCAATATACTTAGTTGAAAACATTAATTAAAGTCAAATATGTTTTTTTCGTTTCCAAAATGTTGAGTACTACTACTAAGCTGCGTTATTTAAGCACGCAAAAATTGTGTGTCCTTTTCCAAGTTTAAATTCAACTGTATGCGTCCGTTTGGTGCACTTGGACACTAGACAGAAGATTGCTTGCTGTCTACAGTGTCACTCAACTGAGTCAAAAACTGCAAAATACGAGTACATTGTACATGTTTTCCTTATTTGCAAAATACTGTCAAACGCTATTAAGGTAGCGCTCAGCAAAAAAAGTCATGTTTGGAACTAAACTCATGCAATGAGTAGCAATACCACTTTAATTGTATGTCAAAATGGGCTCAAAAAACCTATTTCTAGTACTCTTCAGCACTTTAATGCAATGACCATGTCAAATTTCCTATTCACACTAATTTTGTTTTCGACGTAGCTCGGCGAAACCTCGACCGATTTTGATGATCTTAGTGTCGATCGAAAGATCTTTCAAAAATCTAGACGTCAAAAGTTTTCGATTTTCGATTTCGATTATTGATTTTTCAAAAAATCGATTTTTCAAAAATCGGCTGTGTTCGAGCGGCTACAAAAAGTGCTGAGAGCCAAAAATTAAAAATCGAAAAAAACTCGACGTCTGCATTTATATTCTTTTTTTCATTGTGCAAAATTTCAACTCGATCCCAATCGGCAGCAGGGACCTAGATAAAAAAAGTAGTCGACTTCGCTACGCAAAAATGTGAGGTTTGCCCACACGTTTCTTTTTTCAAAAATTAGACCTTTCCTAGTAATGCATAATTCCGTTAAAAAAGTTACCAAAAGCCATAAACAATTTTTTAAGAAAATAAATCAAAAAATTGACATTTTGGAAGATTTATCAGCTTTTTAGGTGATTCATTTTTGGATTGCTATTTTCGCGGCTAAATAGCTCAGAAAAGCTTCAACAAATTTGCATGTTCAATACATCAGTTTAAAGCTAAGAAAACGCGCATTTTAGTGAAATAAGTAATTAATTTATATCGCGATAAAAAAATTTTCGCTAGAAGTACAAAAATGGGCAAAAAAATTTGAAAAATTTTTTTTAGCGTAATATGCACATCAAATGAAAGCTCTTTTTATTCTGGACAACTTGTCTTCAAGATATTATGGTCAAAAATGTCGCTGAAAAAAATTAAACGCTAAAGTCGGTTCCCCTGAGCGCCACCTTAAGGTAGCGCTCAGCAACAAAACTCATGTTTGGTGCTCAGCTCATGCAATAAATGGCAATACCACTTTAATTGTATATCAAAGAGACATCAAAAAAACCTGTTTGCAATACAGTTCAGCACTTTAATCTAAATGTGTCAAATTTTATGACCATGTCGAATTTCCTATTCACACTAATTTTGTTTTTGACCTAGCTCAGGGAAACTTCAACCGATTTTGATGATATTGGTATCAATAGAAAGCTCTCTCAAAAATCTAGACGTGATTGATCTTCGATTTTTCATTTTTATTTTTGATTTTGCAAAAAATCGATTTTTCAAAAATCAGTCGTGTTTGAGCGACTACAAAAAGTGCTGCGGGCCAAAATTTGAAAATCGAAAAACTTTCACGTCTGCATTTATATTCTTTCTTTCATTGTGCAAATTTTCATCTCAATCGCAAACGGCAGCTGGGACCCAGATCCAAAAAAAGTAGTCGATTTCGATACGCAAAAATGTAAGGTTTGCCCACACGTTTCACTTTTCAAAAAATTAGACCTTTCCTAGGACTGCACATTTCCGTTGAAAAAGTTACAAAAAGCCATACTCAATTTTTTAAGAAATTAAATCAAATATTTGACATTTTCGAAGATTTATCAGCTTTGTAGGTTTTTCATTTTGGATTTGCTATTTTCACGGCTAATTAACTCAGCAAAACTTCAACGTATTCTTAAGTTTAATACATCAATTTAAAGCTAAAAAACTGCATATTTCAATGGTATGAGTAATCATTTTATATGGAAACAAAATTTTTTTTGCTACGGCTACAAATTTGTCCAAAAAATTAAAAAAAAATTTATTATCACAATATGCACATCAAATGAAAGCTATTTTCATTTTGAACAACTTTCCTTCAAGACATTATGGTCAAAAATGTCGCTGAAAAAAATTAAACGCCAAAGTCGGTTCCCCTGAGCGCCACCTTAAGTAAATTAATCGTTTCTTCAGACCTCTGCGGTTCCTCCTCTCCCCCCCCCCCCGAAATCAAAGTCTGGGACCACCGGTGCAGCGAGGGCAGCTTTTTTGCACCCAATGAGTTCTGTTGTTTCATACAGGTTATAAAACTGGTGTTTTCTGTTTTGAAATGAGGGGGGGCGTGATCAAGAGTGGAGGCAGGTACATATATGTCTATTTGCATACATGTAACGGGGTCAAAATTTTTTTTTTTGGGGGGGGGCTTCTCCGGCCAAGTCGACCGGCCAAAAATACCCTAAAATTTGCAAAATTTTGTAAAATTTTCGCAAAAAAGTGCGTTTTTTTCTAAATTTTGCCCAAATTTTGGGGACCCTCCCCCCCCGGCTCCTCGATTTTGGGGGGGGGGGGTTCCCCATCCCCCCCTCATACATGTATGCCTACTTGTACATTTCCAGTACACGCTAGTCGCCTTTTAAACGGAGACTTTTGCTTAGTAAACATAATGCCATGCTTAAACAGCAAGTGAATCCAAATGGGTACAGAGGTTGAGTTGTTAGTGCTTTTAGTAAATATTGCCAGCCCCATCCCGCCTGCCTGGATCCACCACTGGACTGTCGGACAATGGTGCTCCGGCTTGATCACTGTTGCTGTAGGTAGATGTGCCAAGCTTAGAATCACTGTGTACAGTCTCATACCTAGGCCTTGTTCTTGCTTCTCCCTTGGTCTTATCCAAAATTGGATTTATCGGATTAGATTTAACTTTATTTCGCCAATAACGCAGCGTCAGTTAAACGTAGTTTGTTGAAACTTGGCACATACCGAGGTACTGCATGTGAGCCTAGTGGGGCAAAATTTCAGCCGGCTATTTTCATTTTGTTCTGCGCTATTAGCAAAATTAATTTAAATCTAATCCGTTAAATCCAATTTTGGATAAGGCTCCTTGAGGGCTTCTGTTTGTCCGTAAGTAGGTGTGATTTGATTTGATTAATGTCAAAATGTCACCACCTCGCCACAGTGGCTTTTTTGATGTGTTACCTGGGCCTGTAAAACTTATGGTGCAAAAAATGATGATTGTAGTGTTGCCAGTTGTTCTGTACTAACTAGCGGACAGTTTTTTAGATATACTGAAGTAGGGTTGTTTCAATTATTTCATTTAATCATTGAAACCCACTTTCAATTTCAATTTCAATATCAATTATTAATTGATATTGAAATTGAAAATAATTAGCCTAAAAATTGATAATGGTATTGAAATTGAAAATAATTTGGTCAAAAATTGATAATGGTATTGAAATTGAAAATATTTTAATTGAAATTGAAATTGAAACTATACTTTCAATTTCAATATCAATTATGCTGGGCTGGTTGACTTCACAGCATGTCTGATGCCGGAAGTCTTGTCTGTATGCCTTTTTGTGCATGTGGCATGTGTCGGTGAACAGCCATGATTGAAACGTAATTGATATTGAAATTGTCTAATTTCAATTATTATTGTCAATTGAGCGTACGTCTCTTTATTATCAGCTTGAACTTTTGTTATTGTAGGGGCAAAGAGCCATTTATGATCAAGTCGCAATTATGAATAACTGAAAATTTGATTGGCTAGATCTCGGGCCACGTGACACATTGACGTATGAAAAACGTATCAAAATGAAGCTTGATCCTTTCAAGTTCGTTTGTCAGCTCGAGCTCAGACAAACTGATGCAGACTATTTTGAGTAAAAAATTTTTGCATCAGCGAAATCAACTGTTTTTCTTCTTTACAAACAAGTCAGGTGAATAATTTAAAATAAAAATAAAAAATTAAATTTTAAAGAAATCACTAATAACTAGTGATGTGGATCGAATCGGATCGCTGATTAAGTAAGGTTAGATGGCCAGATCGAATCGGCTGTGAAATTTTGGATCGGCGATTCGGCGATCGTTGGTATAACTTTTGAGTATTAAGTACCGTAGGTGCGTGCGCGGTGCGTGTAATTTCGCGCATTTTTGTGTTTATAGAGAAACAGTTATCATAATATTACTTATTAAAAAAGCCTCAGCAGTTACACTAAAAAAATTGAAAAATAATTGAAATGGAAAATATTTGCAAAATTGAAATTGAATTGAAAATATTTCGAGAAAAAAATTGAAATGGTATTGAAATTGAAAATATTTGGGCAAAAAATTGATTTTATATACTGATTTATATATTGATTTGGGCAACCCTATACTGAAGTGCACCATATTATGAATTGTACTTAAGTTGAGGTGGACTATGATGCGAACCCAAGTTTGCTGTTGGTATAGGTTCGTACGCTAGTGCAGAAACTGGCAGACACAGCACGAATGTAATCCTTTGATCCCAGTCAGAAATTTATGTTATTCCTTCGCCAAAAGTGATCATAAGGACCAGATGGGAAACTAAAACTTTGCGACGTGTTTTTACATATTATGTATTTCAGAATATATAAATATATAAATATATATATATATATATATATATATATATATATGTATATATATATATATATAATATGTACTCTTGATAATATAGATCAATCAAAAAATGTCTTGGGGCTTGTTAATAAATTCGGATTAACTAGATTTGATTAACTGAATTAACTCAAAACTGTTACTTTTTCAGCTTAAATAGGTGTTGCTCAGTCTTTATTGCATGATTGTAAAACTACATATTGAAAAGATGCTGTGATTTTCCATCGAGTTATTAAAGCTACCCCTTTTATAATCCAATCATATTAGTTCAATTTTGTGACGAGCCGCTTGGTTACTTTTGGCGAAGTATAAAGCTGGTGATAATTGGAGGAAAGTGCACCTATTTCGACAGTCCTGTATGATAGTTTTGGTGTAAGGTGTTACAGCAAAGTTGGACAGTACACAACATAGGCGTACCTACCTAATGTACGTACATTTCAAAGACTCAAAGATTGTTAGTTAAAGTGGTTAGTTCCATAATCGCAGTGTCCCGTTTTTAGAGAGATCTAAAAACTATTATTTTATTGAACTACACCAGAAAATTGGTGTAAAATTACAATTTTAAGACTAGCTACCAGTTTGGCTTTTATACTGAACTGTAAGCCAGTGAAGTAGCTATTCTTAGGCCCGGTTCACACAGACGTATATACTTTTTACTTTTGGGCCAAAAGTAAAAATTTCGGTTCATACAGAACGTACCTACTTTTTACTTTTGGCCAAAAGTAAAAGTAGAAACGCGTTCTACTTTTTACTTTTTACTTTTGCTATCTATCAAATCAGAATGCTGTAATAGAAGCTCCGCCTATTGAGCTCCATTTTTATTGGTTAGATTTGCTTTCTGACATATAACTGCGCCAAAGCCAGCCAATTGAGTGCGACAATCCTTAAGTAAAAAGTAAGCCTGTGTGAACACTTTTACAAAAGTAAAAAGTAAAAAGTATAAAGGAAAAAGTAAAAAGTAAGTCTGTGTGAACCGGGCCTTAGCTTGTTATTTTGTCAATGACTATTTGACAGTTTTGGGTCTTATTTTGAAAAATCAAGCCTTAAATTAAGCCTTTTCCTCCTACTACCAAGAGTACATAATAGCTTCTTACTCTATATAGAAGAAGAGTGAGACACTCTCCAGCCTGCCTGTGTTCTAGCACAGGCAGATGCGCTGGTCGTTTTCAGGCTACATGTTGACATTCTATGCAACATGTGACAGGCCAATCAGCGCGTAGATTCCCTGCGTAACACACTTTAGTATATAATCGCTGATGCGTTGATAAGCATCAAGATAGGGATAAAAGCTTAATAACTTATTATTTATTCATAGTCTGCTTGCAAAAACATTAAAAAAGGTTTGCCAATACATACCTCTAGGGATATTTTGGCAAACTTTCAGCGAAATTGATTGAGAAACTTTTGAGATATAACCTTCTGAATTTCTTCAAAGTTTCTCAATCAATTTCGCTGAAGGTTTGCCAAAATATCCCCAAAGGTATTTGCAAACCTTTTTTAATGTTTTTACAAGCAGACTATGAATAAATAATGAGTTATTAACCTTTATTCCTATCCCGTTTTATGATTGGAGCACGTGCACAGGCGTCTGCCAATCAGAGAATAGAAGCTCACTTCTTATTGGCCAGTCACATGTTGCATAGAATGTCAACATGTACCTAGCCTGAAAACGACCAGCGCATCTGCGTGTGCTAGAACACAGGCAGGCTGGAGAGTGTCTCACTCTTCTTCTATATAGAGTGAGACGCTATTATGTACTCTTGCTACTACTGATTGCTTTGAAAAAGAGCATTCCACATTTTCTCATGTAAAAAACTGCTATTCTGTAACTACCACCGTAATGCAATTATACCTACCTACATTACATGTATATGTATAGGTGTAATCAGTGGAGTAGCCAGAAAAAATTCGGGGGGGGGGAATTACTCTTCGATTTTTTAAAGGTGTATAAATGCATTAATTGCCATTTAAAGTAACACATCAGCATTTTTTGGTCAAAAAAGTAAACACATTAGCATTTTTTGGTCCGGGCCGTCAAGGGTCCAGAAGCTAGCAAATCTGCTATTTTTCCAACATTTTTCGCCAGTAAAACTGTCAATGTACTAAAAATGTCATTTATGTAGCAATAAAACAGCTAAAATGTTACACTAAA
>JASANF010010314.1:0-13438 GCA_030248245.1 Trissonchulus sp. WLG1_4 | reverse complement strand
GGCTGGTACTCTCTCACGTGATAGATCCACTATGATCGTGTAGTCGAGTAGTTAGGACATTGGTCCATTAAATGAAAAATAGCCTACTAAAATGGCTATCAGTTTATACAGTGGAAATGGTTACAAAGTTTAGCAGTTATATAATAATGTTACTTCTTTGTCTCACTTTGAAAAATTTGTAAACGAAGCAACTAGTTTGGTACCTTCAAAGTGTGTAAACATATTTTTGGCTAACAGGGGTTTCTTTATAGCTTCTAAAAGGATTTATTGTTTAAAATATCACGTAGTTACGAATCATGCTTTTTTGTTTAATGTCCGGTTTATGACGTGATGATATTATGGTCGCAGCATGAATTCATTTTTTTCAATATTTACATACCTTTAGCTGTAGTTGTGTGCTCGTTTGAGCTTATTCAGTGTTTGCTGTGTGTATAAGCATAAATATTGTTATTTCACGGGCGAATGCGTTATGCGTATAATAGTTGGATAATGTTATAAATCATGTATCCTTAATCAGCTGTTTATGTATGTATTAGCTAATCAAAAAGTAAACTGAGCATAGAGAATATTTATGCTCGTAAAAAATCACTCATTACAGTTTATGAAAGACAGAACATTTTGACTGCCAACGCACTATTGTTTTAGTAAAGGGAGACGGCAGGTGTGAGAGGGGTAAGGAGCTGTCCGTCCAGTGGGTGGTGCCTTTGGCAAGTGCGGGTTTCTGATAGTCTGGTACTGTGGTTACGCGGAAAGCAGCTCTCGGTGAATGCGGGTTCTGGTTGCGTGTTTTAGTTCTAATGATCCAGCTAGCGTTACAGCTGGACAGCACCTACCCGTCTGCCACGTCTCTGTCTTTGTCTTTCTAGTTGGTTAGGTTGCAATGATCGCGGTTGTTGGTGGAGTTAATAGATTAATTTATTAAATAATTAGCTCTGGTTACAGGCTTGCATCGCTACGTCTATTTGGCGTTTAAACAGCCGAAGGAATTGAAACCCGACGAGCCACATTTGACAAACCGAAGTGGGGAAAACCGTGGAAAATTCAGCATTTCCAAATTTGCAGAAAAATATAACCTGGGTTCGTTTTTATGATTTTATTCTGGCATATTTCAGCAAGTCGTTGGTTATCAAAATGTAAGGGTTCATTGATACTTCGGATCCGTTAGTCTTTTATTAACCGTACGTCCGTACATCCGAACTAAGCGACACAACACTTTTTTCGTATGTCCAGCAAAATTAAATTCAGTTAGTGTGCCGAAATTGTCGGGTGTACGGGCAAACGGACATACGACTCAAAAGGGTCAATCGCACCTTTGTCTGTGTGCCCGTACAGTCGTTTGTGCGTATAGCCCAATGTCCGCTTGACCTAAAAGGTATGAATTGAAAAAACGGACGAAATGTGCTTTCTCCTTGTGTCCTAATGAAGTATGAATCGACCCTAAGTTGGGTCGTAGTTTCGTATAAGACTGGGTATGAAGGCGAAAAGAATATTGTACTAGTATTACCACAATGTTTAGTTTCTGTTAATTATCTGATGTTCTAATACTTAGTCTACCGTTACTTTAAGGTAATCCTGTTGCCGGTAACTTCTACCAAGCGGAATGGGATGATTACGTTCCAAAACTCTACGAACAGCTCAGCGGGAAGTAAAGCGTACAATATTTCATCAGTAAAAACTGAGACTTACCTTTAATTATGATGCCCACATTGCCTTAAGTTGTCATAAATGGATTACAGTATAAACTGATATAAAATTGGGCTGGTAGCATGGCCTGATAGGTTTTTTGTCAAACAGTTTAAAACTCTTGTTTTGAGAGTGAAAATTTATACTTGATAACATAATTTTTTTGTAAACTATATCTGAAATCTTTATGGGTCTTAGGCCCGGTTCACGCAGATTAACATTCTATGTAAGGGCCCAAAGGGAAAATTTTTCTTCATACCGAACCGCCTGCTCGCTCCGCCTATCAACCGTCATTCTTATTCGTTTCATTAGCCTTTTGACATACAACTGCGCCAGTTCCATCCAATCGAAAGCGATTTTAGGCTAAATTTTTACTCTTTGTACTCAATTTTTACTGTGTGAACACTTTTAAGTAAAAAGTACTCAGTAAAAAGTATAAAGTAGTGTGTCTGTGTGAACCGGGTCTTAATAATAGTCGATGATTTTGTGTGATTTTTTGGAGTCAGTAATTTTATCACGTTGTGGTAGAATAGTCTATAATTAATCAAATAAATACTTTTTGTTCGGAATTTGATACGGTTTATTGTAACAGTCTATCTTTAACTAGGCTGTCAAAACATCACAAAGATTATTGAAATTGCATTTGGTTTCATCGAAATTATTTAAGAAAAGGAGAAGAGTCATGTCTCAAAGGTTCCATAAGCGAAACTTATTATTTATTTAGTTAAATACACTGAAACTTCGCCAAAACTTATTCGAAGATGTTTGCAAGCTTTTTCGATGTTTTTACAACCTGTGGTTCAATAATGGTGAAAATTAGTCGTTTTCAATTATTTTGGTTTGTTAAGTGTAATTCACTATAGTACTTTGTTAGCTGCCTTTTGACCAATCCACTATCTTCCGTTTTCAGTTTTCACTACGACTATATCTTATTTTAAACGACGCAAATATGAACATAGTGACCATTTATTGAGCATGAGCAGAATAAGCAACACAGTCGTCATAGATTGCAACACAGTGGACATAAATATATAATAAGTGGCGTCAATTTCAGCAGTAAATTTACGAGAATTATACGACAGGATACTGTAATTTTTGAGTTTAAATTCAAATTTGAATGAATAACTCCATCAGTTCAGTACGCAATTTAGAAGTTAATTTTGTGCTTCAAGCTGTTTTCCAAAAATAGTTTTTTGAAGCTAGAAAAACAGCTCTAATTTTACAGCTCTGACACCTGAAACTGAATGACTTAAAAAAATTACGATAAAACAAAAAAATGAAAAAGGTAAATTCAAATTACACGTAAAACGAATTATTGTTTATACAACAACCAGAAATTATTGACTAGATATGCAAAAATAAAGCTTTGTTGGTAGCTATTTACATTTATTTACAGGGGATTAAGTGGATATAGTTGCAACGAATTTGGCTGATAACTTTCTAATAATTTAATAATAGTTTTTCTCATTCCAAAACTTTTGTTTTTACTACCTAACTGTGACGTAATTATGAACTTACTCGCACAAGCTGGTATTCTTCTTTGACAGGTGAGCTTTTTATAGATTTTTGTTGTGATCGGTCTGTAAGACCGATTTCTTATGGAAAAAAATTTGTAACGGTCGATTCGTACTTCTGTAATTATCATAGGGACATAACGGGCAAACGGAGGAACGGTAAAATGACTGTTTCATGCATACTTTCTTCCGTTCAGCCATAGATAATATGTTTGTTCATTCGAAATAAAAAGCAGTTATATTTCAGTAGGGCCAGACATACGGGTCAAAAGCATGAATGTATATCCATGTCCCAACGCCCATAACCCTAAACAGATGCATCGAAAAACGGGCCCAAGTGTAGTGTCCTACACTGTTAACTTTGTTGCAAATTTGCCAACTTGGCCAACTTAAGTTGGCCAACTCAACTTGGCCAACTTGGCTAACTTAAGTTGGCCAAATCAACTTGGCCAACTTGGCCAATTTGAACATCCGATACTTTTACTATTTGAAATGAAGTCAAGTTTTAATCCTGTACCTAGTTAATTTTTTCAAGTTAGTTAGTCAGTTGTTAATGAAAATGAAAATTTAAAATGTAAACTTCGAGATTTGAACTTGACTTTATTTCAAATAGTGAAAGTATCGGATGTTCAAGTTGGCCAAGTTGATTTGGCCAACTTAAGTTGGCCAAGTTGAGCTGGCCAACTTAAGTTGGCCAAGTTGATTTGGCCAACTTAAGCTGGCCAAGTTGGCCAACTGAAGTTGGCCAAGTTAGCAATTTTTAAGTTGGCCAAGTTGGCCAACTGAAGTTGCCCAAGTTAGCCATTGAAGTTGGCCAAGTTGGCCAAGTCAGCTGGCCAATTTGACCATTTCTAATAGCACAAGACCAGGACGGTGTGCCCCCGGATGTGCCCTCAAAATTTTTTAAAATAATTTTTAATGTCTTTTCAGATTCATTTATTTCTCATCATCCAACATTTAGGCAGAACAGTTAACAATTCTCCGAAACAAAACTAACTAATTACGTATATACATCAACTGGTTAAGTTGGCCAAATTTGGCCACGTAGGACACTACACTTGGGCCGAAAAACGGATAAAACGAATTTTGGCAGTTTACCCTAACCGTTTGCCCGAATGCCCTACTAAACTACAAAATCGACCCTAAAAGTACAATGTGACGCAAACGTATAAAGCAATCCGAAGCTTAACAATTATTGTTCGTGAAGTTTTACAAGCAGAAATCCTGAGTCTTAGAGATTCTTCTTAAGGTGTCAATCATTGGCTCATTTGCATGCCCGAAGTTGGTCGTCAAAAGAATTGGTACAACAAAAGCCGTCGGCGTATCGGAGTGCATCAAGAAGCATCCGCGGACGTGCTTGCCTCGGCTTCTTTGGATCTTCCAAGGGCTTTGCAGAATTTAGTCAATCGCTTTCCTGATGGAAATCGCCGACCTGGCTTCTGGAAGTTTAAAACATCAAGTAAGCGACAAAAAGACTGAAACTGGCCTGTCGCGGGCTCGGATTAAAATCCCACTCAGCTGAAGAAAGGAGAGAGGACCTGAGGCTCACAAAGGATATAGTGTATTCAATGAAAATTTTCGACTCACCATGACAAACCCAACCAATTGGAAGCTTGGTCTTGGTGAGTAACCCGCGACCATTCGGCGTTCAGGCGACGTATGACTCGACACTCGACAACATACTATGTGGTAATTTTTCCGATTAATGAAAGAAACCGGTTCTCGTGGCTACAGATATTTTTAATACATTAGACAGTAGACATCAATGTTTTAAATAACGGTATAAAACATTGATGTTTAGGATTCGCCAGATAAAACCTCAAAACTGATCTCGAAACTAAATGAGTTGCCCACCTTGACAGGAACATCATCTTCTTGTTTTATTTCCAGAAGAAAGCGTCCGGTAGTTTGCCAACTGTTTTGCACCATGAACACATTTTCGTCGTCCCGGAGCTGCCGTCGAATGGTTGCGCGGGATCGGGCCGACTTCCCGGTCACCTTCCCGGCGACCCCGCTGCTGGGACTGTCTTTCCCTGTGAGCTCCTCGATTAAAGCGTACATATGCGGGTCCTCCAGGCGACGGGACTTGAGCAGAGCCTGAAATTAATCAAATTAGGAATACAGATAGCAACGTAGGTATAGCAACGGCAGATAGCAAAAGGCAACGGCAGATAGCCATTTTATTCTTTGACTCACCCGGCCTCGGGTGCGGTGTAGGGCTGGGCACGGTTACAAAATCACTATCCGTGTACACGGTTAGTTTCGAAGGCTAGTAACCGCGTACTGTACACGCTAACTAACGGTTACTGCAATTATCCGCGTGTACACGCTAATTATCCGTGTAACCGTGTAACCGTTTACACGCTAAGTATCCGTGTAGCCGTTTACACGGATACTAACCGTGTAAACGGTTACACGGTTACTAACGGTTACACGGTTACTAAACGGTTACACGATTACTAACCGGTTAGACGGTTACTAAACGGTTACACGGTTACTAAACGGTTACACGGTTACTAACCGGTTACACGGTTACTAAACGGTTACACGGTTATTAAACGTCAAGAAGCAGAGGGAGGGATGAATGACCAAGGGAAGATGCGAACCACCCATCTCTAGATCTTCAGACCAGCATGCTACCATATGAGCTACTGGGACAATGCTGAGCTGTCAGTATAAATGCCTTTATATCATACCTGTCTTGAAATAACAGTGCAATAACTAACGACAATAACTAACGCGCGCAGCGCGCACTCGTTTATGCACTTGGAGCTTCACGTAACAGTGCGTATAAATTACTGAGTGCACTCTGCATCGTGCTATAACCTACACATCTTGAAGAATATAGCTTGCACACAAATGCGTATATGAAATAACACACAGGCAAATCGCTTGCGCACGATTGTAGGCTAATTTGCATAAATCCAGCAGCCAAGCGAACATTTTTCTTAACGGGTACACGAAATCGGAAAACGGATAGTGTAACCGGTTACACTATCCGTTTAGAGTAAACGGTTACAGTATCCGCGGTTACTGTGTCTTAACGTGTACACGCTGTAACCGCTAAGTAACCGCGGATAGTGACCCCTAACCGTGTACACGCTAAGCTTAGCGTGTACACGGTTACACGTGTGTACACGGTTCGTACCGTGTAACCGTGCCCAGCCCTAGTGCGGTGCTTCTCTGCGTTACATTTCCGTTTAGCACTAGGAGTGACACAACTAAGCCCGGTTCATAGTTGTCCGTAAGGGCTGTCCGTGTCCGAGTCCGTGTCCGTGTCCGCAAGAGTAGTTTGAGTCACAGTTGTCCGGATGTCCGTAAGAACTTGTCCGTGAGTGTCCGTAAGGGCTGTCCGGATGTCCGGAAGTCAAGCTGAAGTGAGTTCAACTTTTGTCTGTGTCCGTAAGGAATTAGCCAATCAGATTGCAGCCTTTACAGTCATGTGTAGGTGCGTGTACATAAAATTTCTCCGCGCATAGTAAAATAATGTTAAATTTCTAGTAATTCCAGCTCAGCAGCTTCATTTTAGTGTGCTTAGAAAGTTTTTATTGATTTTTTGAAGCTTGCATTTTAATACACTTAGTACACTGCAGAATGTGTAGGCGTTATTTTATATGCATACGCACTGTCCGTAGAGTGTCCGTAGAAGTATGAATTAACCCTTTCACGCCCAAAGGATCATGGGAGATACGCCACGATGAACTATCATACCTGGGGCTATGCAATTTGACTAGTCTATTTTAGTCACAAGATCTTTTAGCTGTTTTTATGGGGAATTGTAGGTCTTCGCATTTGGCCGGCAATTTTTAGTTCTACTGCCACGCAGCGAAGCCTATGCTCATTTAAGCAATGTGCAAATTTGACTTTTTTTCATCGCAAAAGTAGTATTTTCTTTAAGGCCCCATTACGAAATTTAAATGCAACTCCGGCAGTCTGCTTTATGTGCATCAGATACAGCAGATAATGTAGTTTATTTATAGCATTCAACTATGGCAGGCGCAAAGTTGCTGTGTTCTTTCTAGGGCGAGGTACATATTATGCCTGAGGGATGGCGCAAATTTTTAAAAATTCTCAACTTTGAGCGCTTATAACGCCAAAACGGTGCATCCTAGACCCCTAATCGACTGATAATGTTTTGTTCGCCATTCATTTCTCGATCGAATGGTGGTTTTGCGATCTCTCTACGACGCACGTAGCTCGAGCAATGTCCAAAAAACTAGAAGGTGTCAGAATGAGGCTGTCTAGCCAGTGATACTCTGGGCATTAAAGGGTTAATCAGAGAACGCTGAATTGCAAATCTTGAACCGATTTCAGTCTAGTTGTACTTTTTTAGTAATACTAGCTTCAAATTGCTCGTTTTTGAGCTCGCAGACTACAAAATTTAGAATTAAGTTTTTTTATAACCCTTTCACGCCCAAAGGATCATGGGAGATACGCCACGATGAACTATCATACCTGGGGCTATGCAATTTGACTAGTCTATTTTAGTCACAAGATCTTTTAGCTGTTTTTATGGGGAATTGTAGGTCTTCGCATTTGGCCGGCAATTTTTAGTTCTACTGCCACGCAGCGAAGCCTATGCTCATTTAAGCAATGTGCAAATT
Organism: Trissonchulus sp. WLG1_4; assembly: GCA_030248245.1. NCBI lineage: Eukaryota > Metazoa > Nematoda > Enoplea > Enoplida > Ironidae > Trissonchulus > Trissonchulus sp. WLG1_4. Next base: position 5,637 of record JASANF010010314.1, on the reverse strand, counting down.
TGACTTTTTTTCATCGCAAAAGTAGTATTTTCTTTAAGGCCCCATTACGAAATTTAAATGCAACTCCGGCAGTCTGCTTTATGTGCATCAGATACAGCAGATAATGTAGTTTATTTATAGCATTCAACTATGGCAGGCGCAAAGTTGCTGTGTTCTTTCTAGGGCGAGGTACATATTATGCCTGAGGGATGGCGCAAATTTTTAAAAATTCTCAACTTTGAGCGCTTATAACGCCAAAACGGTGCATCCTAGACCCCTAATCGACTGATAATGTTTTGTTCGCCATTCATTTCTCGATCGAATGGTGGTTTTGCGATCTCTCTACGACGCACGTAGCTCGAGCAATGTCCAAAAAACTAGAAGGTGTCAGAATGAGGCTGTCTAGCCAGTGATACTCTGGGCATTAAAGGGTTAATCAGAGAACGCTGAATTGCAAATCTTGAACCGATTTCAGTCTAGTTGTACTTTTTTAGTAATACTAGCTTCAAATTGCTCGTTTTTGAGCTCGCAGACTACAAAATTTAGAATTAAGTTTTTTTATAACCCTTTCACGCCCAAAGGATCATGGGAGATACGCCACGATGAACTATCATACCTGGGGCTATGCAATTTGACTAGTCTATTTTAGTCACAAGATCTTTTAGCTGTTTTTATGGGGAATTGTAGGTCTTCGCATTTGGCCGGCAATTTTTAGTTCTACTGCCACGCAGCGAAGCCTATGCTCATTTAAGCAATGTGCAAATTTGACTTTTTTTCATCGCAAAAGTAGTATTTTCTTTAAGGCCACATTACGAAATTTAAATGCAACTCCGGCAGTCTGCTTTATGTGCATCAGATACAGCAGATAATGTAGTTTACTTATAGCATTCAACTATGGCAGGCGCAAAGTTGCTGTGTTCTTACTCTAGGGTGAGGTACATATTATGCCTGAGGGATGGCGCAAATTTTTAAAAATTCTCAACTTTGAGCGCTTATAACGCCAAAACGGTGCATCCTAGACCCCTAATCGACTGATAATGTTTTGTTCGCCATTCATTTCTCGATCGAATGGTGGTTTTGCGATCTCTCTACGACGCACGTAGCTCGAGCAATGTCCAAAAAACTAGAAGGTGTCAGAATGAGGCTGTCTAGCCAGTGATACTCTGGGCATTAAAGGGTTAATCAGAGAACGCTGAATTGCAAATCTTGAACCGATTTCAGTCTAGTTGTACTTTTTTAGTAATACTAGCTTCAAATTGCTCGTTTTTGAGCTCGCAGACTACAAAATTTAGAATTAAGTTTTTTTATAACCCTTTCACGCCCAAAGGATCATGGGAGATACGCCACGATGAACTATCATACCTGGGGCTATGCAATTTGACTAGTCTATTTTAGTCACAAGATCTTTTAGCTGTTTTTATGGGGAATTGTAGGTCTTCGCATTTGGCCGGCAATTTTTAGTTCTACTGCCACGCAGCGAAGCCTATGCTCATTTAAGCAATGTGCAAATTTGACTTTTTTTCATCGCAAAAGTAGTATTTTCTTTAAGGCCCCATTACGAAATTTAAATGCAACTCCGGCAGTCTGCTTTATGTGCATCAGATACAGCAGATAATGTAGTTTACTTATAGCATTCAACTATGGCAGGCGCAAAGTTGCTGTGTTCTTACTCTAGGGTGAGGTACATATTATGCCTGAGGGATGGCGCAAATTTTTAAAAATTCTCAACTTTGAGCGCTTATAACGCCAAAACGGTGCATCCTAGACCCCTAATCGACTGATAATGTTTTGTTCGCCATTCATTTCTCGATCGAATGGTGGTTTTGCGATCTCTCTACGACGCACGTAGCTCGAGCAATGTCCAAAAAACTAGAAGGTGTCAGAATGAGGCTGTCTAGCCAGTGATACTCTGGGCATTAAAGGGTTAATCAGAGAACGCTGAATTGCAAATCTTGAACCGATTTCAGTCTAGTTGTACTTTTTTAGTAATACTAGCTTCAAATTGCTCGTTTTTGAGCTCGCAGACTACAAAATTTAGAATTAAGTTTTTTTATAACCCTTTCACGCCCAAAGGATCATGGGAGATACGCCACGATGAACTATCATACCTGGGGCTATGCAATTTGACTAGTCTATTTTAGTCACAAGATCTTTTAGCTGTTTTTATGGGGAATTGTAGGTCTTCGCATTTGGCCGGCAATTTTTAGTTCTACTGCCACGCAGCGAAGCCTATGCTCATTTAAGCAATGTGCAAATTTGACTTTTTTTCATCGCAAAAGTAGTATTTTCTTTAAGGCCCCATTACGAAATTTAAATGCAACTCCGGCAGTCTGCTTTATGTGCATCAGATACAGCAGATAATGTAGTTTACTTATAGCATTCAACTATGGCAGGCGCAAAGTTGCTGTGTTCTTACTCTAGGGTGAGGTACATATTATGCCTGAGGGATGGCGCAAATTTTTAAAAATTCTCAACTTTGAGCGCTTATAACGCCAAAACGGTGCATCCTAGACCCCTAATCGACTGATAATGTTTTGTTCGCCATTCATTTCTCTATCGAATGGTGGTTTTGCGATCTCTCTACGACGCACGTAGCTCGAGCAATGTCCAAAAAACTAGAAGGTGTCAGAATGAGGCTGTCTAGCCAGTGATACTCTGGGCATTAAAGGGTTAATCAGAGAACGCTGAATTGCAAATCTTGAACCGATTTCAGTCTAGTTGTACTTTTTTAGTAATACTAGCTTCAAATTGCTCGTTTTTGAGCTCGCAGACTACAAAATTTAGAATTAAGTTTTTTTATAACCCTTTCACGCCCAAAGGATCATGGGAGATACGCCACGATGAACTATCATACCTGGGGCTATGCAATTTGACTAGTCTATTTTAGTCACAAGATCTTTTAGCTGTTTTTATGGGGAATTGTAGGTCTTCGCATTTGGCCGGCAATTTTTAGTTCTACTGCCACGCAGCGAAGCCTATGCTCATTTAAGCAATGTGCAAATTTGACTTTTTTTCATCGCAAAAGTAGTATTTTCTTTAAGGCCACATTACGAAATTTAAATGCAACTCCGGCAGTCTGCTTTATGTGCATCAGATACAGCAGATAATGTAGTTTACTTATAGCATTCAACTATGGCAGGCGCAAAGTTGCTGTGTTCTTACTCTAGGGTGAGGTACATATTATGCCTGAGGGATGGCGCAAATTTTTAAAAATTCTCAACTTTGAGCGCTTATAACGCCAAAACGGTGCATCCTAGACCCCTAATCGACTGATAATGTTTTGTTCGCCATTCATTTCTCGATCGAATGGTGGTTTTGCGATCTCTCTACGACGCACGTAGCTCGAGCAATGTCCAAAAAACTAGAAGGTGTCAGAATGAGGCTGTCTAGCCAGTGATACTCTGGGCATTAAAGGGTTAATCAGAGAACGCTGAATTGCAAATCTTGAACCGATTTCAGTCTAGTTGTACTTTTTTAGTAATACTAGCTTCAAATTGCTCGTTTTTGAGCTCGCAGACTACAAAATTTAGAATTAAGTTTTTTTATAACCCTTTCACGCCCAAAGGATCATGGGAGATACGCCACGATGAACTATCATATCTGGGGCTATGCAATTTGACTAGTCTATTTTAGTCACAAGATCTTTTAGCTGTTTTTATGGGGAATTGTAGGTCTTCGCATTTGGCCGGCAATTTTTAGTTCTACTGCCACGCAGCGAAGCCTATGCTCATTTAAGCAATGTGCAAATTTGACTTTTTTTCATCGCAAAAGTAGTATTTTCTTTAAGGCCACATTACGAAATTTAAATGCAACTCCGGCAGTCTGCTTTATGTGCATCAGATACAGCAGATAATGTAGTTTATTTATAGCATTCAACTATGGCAGGCGCAAAGTTGCTGTGTTCTTACTCTAGGGTGAGGTACATATTATGCCTGAGCGATGGCGCAAATTTTTAAAAATTCTCAACTTTGAGCGCTTATAACTCCAAAACGGTGCATCCTAGACCCCTAATCGACTGATTATGTTTTGTTCGCCATTCATTTCTCTATCGAATGGTGGTTTCGCGATCTCTCTACGACGCACGTAGCTCGAGCAATGTCCAAAAAACTAGAAGGTGTCAGAATGAGGCTGTCTAGCCAGTGATACTCTGGGCATTAAAGGGTTAATCAGAGAACGCTGAATTGCAAATCTTGAACCGATTTCAGTCTAGTTGTACTTTTTTAGTAATACTAGCTTCAAATTGCTCGTTTTTGAGCTCGCAGACTAAAAAATTTAGAATTAAGTTTTTTTATAACCCTTTCACGCCCAAAGGATCATGGGAGATACGCCACGATGAACTATCATATCTGGGGCTATGCAATTTGACTAGTCTATTTTAGTCACAAGATCTTTTAGCTGTTTTTATGGGGAATTGTAGGTCTTCGCATTTGGCCGGCAATTTTTAGTCCTGCTTCCACACAGCGAAGCCTATGCTCATTTAAGCAATGTGCAAATTTGACTTTTTTTCATCGCAAAAGTAGTATTTTCTTTAAGGCCACATTACGAAATTTAAATGCAACTCCGGCAGTCTGCTTTATGTGCATCAGATACAGCAGATAATGTAGTTTACTTATAGCATTCAACTATGGCAGGCGCAAAGTTGCTGTGTTCTTACTCTAGGGTGAGGTACATATTATGCCTGAGGGATGGCGCAAATTTTTAAAAATTCTCAACTTTGAGCGCTTATAACGCCAAAACGGTGCGTCCTAGACCCCTAATCGACTGATTATGTTTTGTTCACCATTCATTTCTCTATCGAATGGTGGTTTCGCGATCTCTCTACGACGCACGTAGCTCGAGCAATGTCCAAAAAACTAGAAGGTGTCAGAATGAGGCTGTCTAGCCAGTGATACTCTGGGCATTAAAGGGTTAATCAGAGAACGCTGAATTGCAAATCTTGAACCGATTTCAGTCTAGTTGTACTTTTTTAGTAATACTAGCTTCAAATTGCTCGTTTTTGAGCTCGCAGACTAAAAAATTTAGAATTAAGTTTTTTTATAACCCTTTCACGCCCAAAGGATCATGGGAGATACGCCACGATGAACTATCATATCTGGGGCTATGCAATTTGACTAGTCTATTTTAGTCACAAGATCTTTTAGCTGTTTTTATGGGGAATTGTAGGTCTTCGCATTTGGCCGGCAATTTTTAGTCCTGCTTCCACACAGCGAAGCCTATGCTCATTTAAGCAATGTGCAAATTTGACTTTTTTTCATCGCAAAAGTAGTATTTTCTTTGAGGCCACATTACGAAATCTAAATGCAGCTCCGGCAGTCTGCTTTACGTGCATCAGATACAGCGGATAATGTAGTTTATTTCTAGCATTCAACTACGGCAGGCGCACAGTTGCTGTGTTCATACTCTAGGGTGAGGTACATATTATGCCTGAGCGATGGCGCAAATTTTTAAAAATTCTCAACTCTGAGCGCTTATAACGCCAAAACGGTGCGTCCTAGACCCCTAATCGACTGATTATGTTTTGTTCACCATTCATTTCTCTATCGAATGGTGGTTTCGCAATCTCTCTACGACCCACGTAGCTCGAGCAATGTCCAAAAAACTAGAAGGTGTCAGAATGAGGCTGTCTAGCCAGTGATACTCTGGGCATTAAAGGGTTAA
>JASANF010010312.1:0-25772 GCA_030248245.1 Trissonchulus sp. WLG1_4 | reverse complement strand
AGGGGCCGCGACCTAGGTAAGTGTTGTGCAAAACCAAAAAATCTATTATCCGAGGCGTGTGAATGTTGTGATGATGTGTGAATGTTGTGCTCTTTTGCTTCCGCTACAGCGGAAACTACTTAGTGTTGCGATCATCGATTAGTATGCTAATAACCATTATCGAGTTCATCTATTATCGAGGAAGCTATATTTTGAGTGATAGCCAGTGAGTGACGTGCGCGACGGGTAGCTGGTACTACCCCGAACTTCGCACTTGTCGACATGTCTTTGACATAAGGCGTACGTGACTGAAAGCAAGTGCGAACTCACCAGAATAGGCTGATTGATAGTTTAACGACCGGTCCAATTGGTAATACGCTAGTCTAGGAAGCAAGAGGGGTACCCCAAAGTTAGTACGTAAGGTTTCAGACTTGTGCACAAGCAAACTAACATAGTATGTATGTATTAACACCCGGTTGGATGGCCACCGACCGGTTTAGGTATGAGTGTATTTTTGCATCGGTATAATAGGGTTTTGGAATACGCACATTTTGGTTTTTCATCACACATTTAGGGTACGGATAGGCAAATTTAGCACTCTGGGTTTTGAATCCAGCAATCCGGTTCAATCTGCTGAGACCTCCAGGAATGGGGGGCACCAAAATTTACCAAAATTTACACTTTAATTTATGTTAAATCGCCAATAGTAAATTGTTTGTAAATGTTATAGTAGTACATTAGTAATAGTTCTAGGTTGTTATTTGGATCTCTTATGCATTATTTTGCTCAAAATTCTTGTTGCATTATATTGGTTGTAATAGTTGTTCGTGCCTTATTTTGTCATTTTGTAAATTTTGGTTGTTCTGTCTTTATACTTTGTAGTTTTGAAATTTTCGTTTGAGAAAAGGCCTAGGTCAAAAGGACAGGGCCCGGTTTAGATTGTGCTGGGTACTTCAGAGGCGTCGCACCCGCACAGGGGGGCACCTGTTGTAAATACAGGGCCCTGGCCTCCTTGACCTAGCCCTTTTTGTGCGTCCATTTGGCATTGAGCTCTATTCACGTTCAGTTGTCATAGTAACAGGCGCAATTGAGCCTAAATTACACGTATTTTAGTGATAATTTAAGAACTTAGATTCAGTCTAAAAAGTGATTCTATTGTGTTCTCATTATGTTTCGAATTATAATCTGGAAGGGGGAATTGAGTTTGAGTCTAAAATGTAAAGTTTGAATTAGTGTTGATGAAAGTGCAATGCAAGCTAGATGGTTGGCTTGAGGAAAAATGGTGGACGTCGGCCGGGGTTCAAATTGTTGGGGAAAATTATAGGTTTTTATATGGAATAACTGTGAGTTTAGAAGACCGACGCTCCTGAGTTAGGACTACAGTATCCGAGTAGATTCTGCTATAATTTGTTGTATTTCATACTGTGTTGAGCAATTGGTTCTGCTGTGTAAATTCTGTATGTTGGGAGGCTCGTCAATAAAGCCTTATTTTTAGTCTTGCGTTCGCGTGCACTGGTGCTATATTTAGTCTTTGTGTTTGTGTTACTAGGGCCCGTATAGGTATTACTTAGAGTGTTCCCGAACCTGAGTGCTGAGCAAATTCTAGACCTGTAGTTTCGACGCCTCTAGCGTCAAGTTGTTATCACTGCGTGCTCTCCGGCACAGTTAGGCACCGGTCACGGATATTGAGATTAGCCCGCCAGCTCACGCGGATGACATAAGACCGGGGGCCGCAGTATAACACTAGAAACCATTAGAAAACCAATGCGGTGGCACGACTGTCACGAAATGCGTTCTCTAATAGAATTCGCAGCGGGGCCTGCCGTCGGTGGGGTCGAACCGGATTGAGTTTTTCTCATCGGGTTTGTGTGGGTTCGTTCAGGTCAAAAATTATGGGTATGCAATATGCATACGAGAGCATGTTCTCAAGCTAATGGACTGGCGACATAATGACTAGAAGTTCGTAAACCATGTCTTAGTAAGTTTAGTTGCCCAGAGCCCAGCAGCTACGCGCAATATCTCTGAGCAGGAAATGTAAATTTACGTGTGGTTTCGGCAAACCCAGCAGTATAGCCAAACTGGATGGGTACCCGCCTAGTGCAGTGGATGCTCCCCAGCAGGCTTTTTTTGGTCTGAAAAGTTTAGGCCACTTGGCCTCAGGTCCAAAATTTTTTTTAGGCCAATTGACAAAAAGCTTAGGCCAACTCATTTTTTGCATTTTTTAAACTAAAATTTTTTAGAGCTCAAACCACCAAAAATTACACAACAGCTGGCGGATTGGCGAGGATCCTGAAGATTTTTTGTATTACGGATCCTAAATTTACAATAAATGACATTTTTTCTACCATAAAACAGCTACACAGTACACACTATACATTACAGTGGCGTACCCCGAAAACAGTTTCGAAAGGAAATGACTTTTCAATTTTTGTATATAATGGGTTAAAAAATGAACTTTTTAGCAATAAAAATTAGCGACCTTTCCAATCATTAGCCCAAAATTTGGTCAGTTAGAGACGTATCAGATATTTTTTCAGCTTCCCAGGAACCATCCCTTTTAGTTGTTACTATATGTAGCTGTTGGTGTGACACCGTGGATTAGTGAGAATGAAGCTAGGATTGATTTAGTGCTAGTTTAGCCACTTCGATAACGCTGAGTTCACGCATACTTAATTTTTGTGAAACCGTAACCATGGTTTCCGAGCTTTTTGTACGGTTCGGTTTGGTTTGTCCTTTAATTTTAGCCAAAATTACCTTACTTTATTTTATGCTTCTCAAAAGATGTGTAATCTTACCTACCGAAAAACAGAAAACAAAAAATTTACATAAAATCTCGATAAAAGCATAGTATAACAGCTCCACGAGAAGTCGAGTCGGGTCGGCTTGGACATTGGACCTTATTGTGGGTTGGGTCGGGTCGAAAAATTTCGACCCGTTGTGAACTCTATTTTCTAACCCGCAGTTTAAAAAAATTGTGTTTTATGTGTAAACCCGGTTTTTACAATCAATCTATTAGATTTTTACTTATTATTTTCAACTTAACTTGAAAGCAAGATGCAACCACGAAATCATGTGGCAGTTTAACATGTCGTGTTCGTGTAAAGGTGTTGATTTAAAGATTTTACTGCCGCGTTTTATATTCGAAGAATATCCTCAGCGGTCTAAGCATGTCTCAACGTAAACTAGGTATCGAAAATTAGTTTGACTTTACTCGCAAAACGTGCTTGTTAATTCAGATTTTGATAGTCCTACGTTAATTTGGGTAGGTAGAATTTTTAGTGTTAATTAACACTAGAAGGGCACGTACTTCGCTGCTCTGCTCTGCTCTGCACACATCATATAGCATCAGCTCAGTTGTCAATGTATGCAGTACAACCGCAAACAAAAGGTGCAGCTCCGGGGCGGAATCGAACCACCGACGTTCTGATCCGAAATCAGATGCTCAGTAAATGTGCGCAGCACTTACCAACTGAGCCAACCGGGCTAACGTATGTAACTCGTTGATTAAACAATGACTTTCAGCAGCAATGAAACAGTCGTATAAAAGTACGCAAGCCTAACAAGAAATGTCCTGCAAAAGTATAATAGCTTAAAAAAAACAATTACCTAAATTATCTATATATTGCAGAAAATTTGTGGTACTAAAGCGTTATACTGTTCATGATTTTTCGACAAACGCCTGCAGAACTTTCAATAGTGAAAGTTAACATCATCTGACCAGAGGTTTGCAGAAATTGGAAGTTAAATCATATTATCCACAAAAAGTGGCCGCGTTTAATATTTCTGCTGGAATATTGACACTCCGACCTCGCAGTCTAACCCTTTCTCACTCAGCAGAAGAGCTTGTCTTAGTTTAAACTAGATTGCCTCCTCGGCAATAAAGTTATTCCTGCTGCGCCACAGCGCAGCAGGCTTCTTTAGAATGAGATGTTCGGAATAACAACGTGTAACTTAGAGTGAGTTGTGTGTGCGTTTGTGTGCGCTTTGATCAGTGCGATTGTGCAAGTGTAGGTGAACGTAAGTGTGTTCTAGAATTGCGTCTGTTCACCAGCTCTTCTCATTGTCTGTTTGTGGTGACAACGTACGTACGTAAGTAGGCTCATTTGCATATCTCACGTGAACGTCAGTATCTAGACAAAATTAAATTGTATGCAATTGTTATTAAAGTGATACAGGAACACTCACACACACACACACACTCACGCACAATGTAGCCACTTTGCGTACACATTATTGACTTCGTGATTGTTTAATAAACATAATACATTTTGCTCAAATCTCAGAGTCTGAAATTATACAAGCCTCACTTCGATTTTTTAATGGTCACATAGTTTCAAATTGTTCATTTTCTCTCAGTCGAGAAAAACCGTGCGATAAAAGTATGTAAAATGGTCTTTATCACAAGCACAATTTTACAAGTATGGGGCTTTACTATATACCTAATGGAAAATACGTAGGCTTAGAACCAGAAGTCACAATGCACTGTGGCTGTGGCAAGCACGAATTGCTAAACATTCATAGTTACAAGACAAATTGTAAGCTAACGAGACAGCCACTTTTATAGATGATGTTTCTTTTTAAAAAAAATTCGCAAGCCGATCCGCGTCGGTGGCTATTCGGGCCGCATGCTGGGCTGGATAAATATATGAAATTTTTTCAAAAAAGAACCTTCACTACTATATTCAAACTATAACATATATTACCACTCCGCATGTGCCAATACATAACAGTACTGACGTGCAAGACATAAAAAAAGTAGCGAAAAACTGAAAAATTACATAATTACGTCAATACGTCACATTAACAAAAATTTTTGTGTAAATATTACGGTCCTTGGTTACAAAAAATTGCTTTTGTCTCTGTTTCAACAAATATTCACGTTTCCATTGGATTGAAAATTTAAGTTAAAAAATTTAAGAAAACCTTACTTTGTCCGATTAGCCGTTTTTGTTCGTTTTTGCGTGAAACTTTCTAATATATCGCAAATTGGGCAACGCCGATGGTTCGGCTTCGCCAGCAAAAAGATTTTCCATACAAATGTTTTTTTGCTGCGCAGCAGGTTTTGGTTCACGGAGTGAAAATATAGGTTTGATATTTCCAGGCCCCTTTTGCATTGGTCTTTGCTTGTTTTGACTAGCAACTGTCTGCGTGTGTAACATGTCATGCTTCTGTTGTAGTAGCAGGTACTTTTGCCATTTGCTATCAGAACGTAAACAAAGTGAGGGTATCTGTTTTGCAGAAAAATAGAAGTATAGCATGTATTAATATTAAACAAGCACTTTTGTGGACGAGCTTATGAGATTTTTCACATGAGGACAGTAAGTATTATTTTACCGTTTCGGTAAAATCCATCGCGGCGCACACTACACTGTCAAGAACTAGCACGCTGGAGGCGCAAAAACTTAGGTACATTTGTGTAAAATCTAAATTCTGTCGCCACACGGTGCGCCAGGTTTTCACCTTTTACATTACTTTTGCCTGCGTTGTTGACACGCATTACACATTAATCTCTGTGAATACACATTTATTTTCTGTCATTCTCCGGCCTGTCTATAGCCGAACTTTATTCGTTGAGTCGACATGATTTGATCAGATTTTTATGAATACTGGCTAGTATTTTTGTCTGTACTGGTAGTGTATTTATATCCGCAGTGATGAACTTAAGGCTGTAGCTCCAGAATTTCAGTTATTTTTTTACATAAAAGCTTTTTCGAAGGTATTTTTTGAAATTAGTAACGTTTACAGTTCAACGAAATTGTAAAAAATAAAATTTTTCATGATACTGATGTCCACCAGGCAGCTAACAGGGATAAAATGGCTAAAATTTTTCGGAGCAAAACTGTCATTTTTAATCATTGCGAAAATCACAAGTTAAGATTAGCTGCTTTGTTGTTTTACAGCTCAGTAAATCAACGTGGTAGTTGTGTACGTTGTCTTAAGGTAGCGCTCAGCAACAAAACTCATGTTTGGCGCTCAGCTCATGCAATAAATAGCAATACCACTTTAAGCGTATATCAAAGAGACATCAAAAAAACCTATTTACAATACAGTTCAGCACTTTAATATGAATGTGTCAAATTTTATGACCATGTCGAATTTCCTATTCACACTAATTTTGTTTTTGACCTAGCTCAGCGAAACTTCAACCGATTTTGATGATCTTGGTATCAATAGAAAGATCTCTCAAAAATCTAGACGTGATTGATCTTCGATTTTTCATTTTTAATTTTGATTTTGCAAAAAATCGATTTTTCAAAAATCAGTCGTGTTTGAGTGACTACAAAAAGTGCTGCGGGCCAAAATTTAAAAATCGAAAAACTTTCACGTCTGCATTTATATTCTTTCTTTCATTGTGCAAATTTTCAACTCAATCGCAAACGGCAGCTGGGACCCAGGTCCAAAAAAAGTAGTCGATTTCGCTACGCAAAAATGTAAGGTTTGCCCACACGTTTCACTTTTTCAAAAATTAGACCTTTCCTAGAACTGCATATTTCCGTTGAAAAAATTACAAAAAGCCATACTCAATTTTTAAGAAATTAAATCAAAAATTTGGCATTTTCAAAGATTTATCAGCTTTAGAGGTCTTTCATTTTGGATTTGCTATTTTCACGGCTAAATAACTCAGCAAAACTTCAACGTATTCTTAAGTTTAATACATCAATTTAAAGCTAAGAAACCGCATATTTCAATGATATGAGTAATCATTTTATATGGAAACAAAATTTTTTTTGCTACGGCTACAAAATTGTCCAAAAAATTTAAAAAATTGTTTATCACAATATGCACATCAAATGAAAGCTATTTTCATTTTGAACAACTTTCCTTCAAGACATTATGGTCAAAAATGCCGCTGAAAAAAATTAAACGCCAAAGTCGGTTCCCCTGAGCGCCACCTTAAGGTGGCGCTCTGAATAACGGACTTTGGGTGATAAAATTTTTCACGTACGTTTTTGTTAATTAACTCAAGAAGAAAAGTTGTTCCAAATTAAATTAGCTTTCATTTGATGTATATAATGTCAAATTTTGTTCAACATGAATTTTTAATCTATCTTTCAATGGGAAAATATCTTTAAATCGATATACCAAAAAATTCTATATGGCTTTTGGTACTTTTTGAAGCAGTTCTATGTAGCTGATAGCTAGTTGCAACTTTAACTAATTTTTCGTTAGCTACTTTTTGGCTTCTGAAACTTTTCTCAACGGATTTCAGCACAGAAAAATTCGCTCTATTTTTTGGAAAATACGTATGTGTAGGCAAACTTAAGGTTTCTGAAATTGGCTATAGCGTACATTTTTCCTGTCGCTACCTCAGTAGCGACAGGACTTTACATTTGTTTTACCCTACGTAAATTGCACGTCTTCATGTATTTGCCGTGGCAAAATTGTGTGCATGTTTGTGCGTAATTTTTCTGTAGGGTGTGATCGTGTGTGAGCTGGCCCAGGCGACCAGCCAGCTAGCTTCGGTTTGTTGTTGTTAGCTAGCTTACTGTAGGTAGGGCCGGGATGGCCAGATTAGTCGCTTTCTATGATTTTTAAAGTCCTAAACATAAATTTTTTATTGACTGACGCTTCATTTAGCAAAAACTATGTAATGAATTTAATTACTTCCAGAATTATTCAAAACAAGCAGCGGCAAAAGAGCAAAAGTCCTTCCAAAACTAAGTAAAACGCTAGTTGACGGCAGTTTCAAAGACCTTTGCAAATAACTTTGTAACCAGAAAATTTTAATTATATTTTGGCATAACAGTTTTATTGGTGCCTAATTGAACGAGTAAGCGTTTATCACAGTGTCGTTTAATCTGTAAGCTTAATGTTTCAGTAGTTGCTGAACAAAACTTTGTCAATCAGAGACTGATTTCTGGTGTGTGAGCTAGACTGAAAGATGCAAACCAGACTGCATTTACAACTATGAGTCTGCACTGGCTTACAGACGCAAATGCGGACAGGTATTAAACCAAGCTTGAGGTATTTTAGACCATGGTGTAAATTTTTAAGCCATAAATGCACCGTGTTTTTTCTTTCGCAAACACCATGATAACACGACACGACATTACCCACAGAACATGCACTAACTGAACGGACGTTTGCTTTTGCTAAGCCCTGTGGTGGGTTGGTTCGTCGGAATTTGTGCTCAAGTTTGGGTAAATGCAAGTCATATGTACGCATATAAAGCTGAGGAAACCTGAGGGGAGCCGTCAACTGAGGCTTGCGGGGTGCTACGCTGTTTTTTTTTAATTTGGGAACGAAATGCGGGATGGATCGGTGGAAACAGTCGGGTCAGACGTGTGTAAGACTGTATAAAGCCTAGTTCATAGTAGTGCGGAAGTGTCCGTAGTTGTCCGTGTCCGAGTCCGTGTCCGTGTCCGGAAGGTTGTCCGTAACAATTGTCCGTGTATATGTCCGTAAGCAGCATTAGTTCATACTTCTACGGACACTCTGCAGACAGTGCGTATGTACATAAAATAACGCTACCATGTCGTGCTGCATAGTGGACGTGTGCAAACGAACGTTTCAAAAAATCAATGAAAATGTTCTACGCACACTAAAATCAAGCTGCTGAGCTTAAATTACTAGAAACTTCGTAAAATTTTACAATGCGCGGAGTAAGTTTATGTGTATGCATGTACACGTGACTACTACGGCTGTTATTTCATTGGCTGATTCCTTACGGACACGGACAAAAGTTGAACACAATTCAACTTGGCTTCCGGACATCCGGACAGGCCTTACGGACACTCACGGACAAGTTCTTACTTACATCCGGACAACTGTGAATCAAACTACTCTTACGGACACGGACACGGACTCGGACACGGACAGCCCTTACGGACAACTATGAACCGGGCTTAAGCGTATTCCTTCATGGTTATGTATTGAATGTGGATCCACGCGTCTTCGTATGAGGTTGGCAAACCCTATCTTGCATTTAGGGGGTAATTGCGTTTTTAGGTGTTTTTTTGAAAAGCCATAGCTCAGCGTTAACAAATTCAAATACAAGCGGTCTTTTGCATTAGGTAGAACAATATCTCTCCTAAATGTATGCCATGCATTGAAATTTGACCTATGATTTTGTTTCCAGTATAAGCGACTAGAGAAAGGTCCTTTCCAAAATATCACAATTTTTTACAAAAAGTTTGCGCCACAGCTCTGAATCATACGATTCCCTGCTGGGGCTGAAAGTTGTACGGTTATTGACATGTTTAAAATCCCCAGGCATGTCCCCCACTTTTTTAATAACTAGTCAATTTACTGAGAAAATAGCTAAAAAGCAAACGCACCGAAAATTTAAGATATTTTCTTGTAATGAAAACCCTCTAAAAATGTCCACAGGTGAAATTTGGGGGGTGGGGTTTGTTGGATTGCATTTAAATCATTAAACCGTGTATGTGGGTTGAATGAGGTTGCTACCACCTAAACAGAAACCGTGGGTGGGGTTGAATGAGGTAGACTTGGAGCTTAGAGGACTATGATATATGTTTGCGTATGGTATTGAATTGGCCATGTAAGTAAGGTGCCGATCACGTTCTGTCATTTAATCCTGCTCTGTTTAAAAGAAAACTTAACGGCTTAATAAGAAAATTAATTGCAGCTACAACACTTGGTGGTTGAGTGAGATGCAGTGTTTAGTATTATCCAGTTCACACAAAAGTTCTACACCTTCTTTATTTTTATCACAAAACAGGCAAAACCTTTTTTCAACATATTATTATTTAACTTCATTCGGCGTGAAATTAACACAGTTCTACAAAAATAGCTAAATACTTTCTGAAAGTTGAAAAAATGTGAGCGACAGGTTAAACTACTTTTGAAGGGACTTCTTCCAGCTGTTGTCTATTCTACCGATTATTTGTTGTACTGAAATTTACTACACACTATCGGTCATGACTGAAATTCTGCTGTGGCCATTTGTAGACTGTTAGAGCAGAAGGCGCCGAACTTCTTGAATTGTAATTATTATGATTTGGCTCAATATGATAGGCTTTTTAAAACGTCACTTTTGATGAAAATTGAAATAACTAAAAATTTATCGCAAATAACAAAAATTCGACAAAAATGGCACCTCGGAAAGATAATTGTCTTTAATTTAAGCTATAGATTGTCAAATTTGGTTGAAGCACCACTGAGTTACGTCATTTCAAAAATTAGTCAAATTTTCCAAAATTTCACTTTTGATGCAGTCATAAAATTTGCTAAAATGTTCCGAGACTCATCAAACTTTGCAAAAATGCTTTCCTGGTTTGTACTAATTTTTCGTTAGCTACTTTTTGGCTTCTGAAACTTTTCTCAACGGATTTTAGACCAGAAAAATGTGCTCTATTTTTTGGAAAATACGTATGTGAAGGCAAACTTCAGGTTTCTGAAATTCAGCTATAGTGCTCATTTTTTTAATATTACTGTCAGCTGCAAAAACCGATCCAATTAAAAGTTTGCACAAGGCTAGAACAGACGTATATTATGGAGGCACTGATATTCTTGAATTGCGATTTTTATGCTTTTCCTCAATATGACAGGCATTCTATAACGTCACTTTCGATAAAAAATAAAATAACTAAAAATTTGTCTCTACTAACTAAAATTCGACTTAAATGGTGTCTCGGTTAGATAATTGTCTTTAATGTAAGCTATTGAGTGTTAAATTTGGTTTAGGCTCTGCTGAGCTAGTTTCAAAAATTAGATAAATTTTGCAAAATTTCATTTTTGATGTTGTCGGAAAATTTGCTAAAATGCTCCCAAAAGTTTCAAACTTGGCAAAAAGACCTGCCTAGTGTTTGTCTTGGCTGCACTTGAGCAAAAAACAACGTTAAGCAAGAAAAGAAAATTATAGCAATTTGACTTATTGGAAGTTACTCAGAGCGCCACTTTGAGTAACATTGCAATTTTACACTAAAAATAAAAAATGCTCTGGACATTTTTTGGTGTACATATTTTAATAAAATTAGTCTCTAGATCACTCTGAAAAAAGCGTAACTACGATTATGGAATTATTTTTAACCGTTTCATCCCTTCAAGCTCTTGGCAAACCAGCCAATACGTATATTCTGGAAAAAAACAATAAAGAGCCAGTAGCAACTCGTACGTAAGTTCCAAGTAAGTAAATAAATGGAACTTTGTAACTGTGGCATATATTTAACGCTAGGCATTTGTCAGCAGAGATGAAGTGGCGCAGTAGCCAGTGCAATTTACTGGGAACCTGTAGCTTATTGGTTCGATTCTGAGTCCAACAATAACCTGCGTGTAGCGAAATTTTATGTTGCAAAATTCCAATTGAATTCTCTAGGACAGAATTTTACTGCTTTTAGGGGTCTACTTGTTTATTTAACTTTAGGTTAAGTTTGATCAAGAGTACATAATAGGAAGAGTATGACACTCTTGCTATTATACATACGGGCGTGCGTCCAATGCGGAGCGCGAAATAGCCAATTTATGTACGGTATTGACTCGGGGGTTTACCCCCCTCAACTGAAGACCCCCTACTCAACTGAGGGGGGTACCCCGTCCTCTGTTCGATACCCTGTACTCTACTGAGGGGGGGTTTTATGATGTACACTTTTTCTGTAGTCGACGCATTATAGCCGACGAGCCATAGATTATTACCGAGTTTAGTATTACATAATAGACACATAATGATAATTTATTTACACTACATCAGTAACAAATAGAATATGAATAACAAATAATAAAAAGTATATATGTACCTAGATTACAAATACATAATTGTAGATCATATTCTAAATTTGAATAAAATGCAATATTTTAAAGAATTTTCTTTAGTCTCATTTTGCTTGTTTCATGAAGTTCTAAGGTTAGAGCTTTAAGGTTCATTTACTTACAGCCGTATGTCTGATCAGCCGGTAAAACTACATACTAAAACATCTCGACACTACATAGGTGTGACGGACATGTTTAAAAACATGCTGGGCGCGTAATTTTCACTAGGAGTAGATAATAGGGAAGAGTATGACACTCTTATGAATTCTAGATAATTCTTCTTCTACTTCTTCTAACCACAGAGTTTGAGCTGGTAGTGTGTTGAAACGAGGGTGGGTACACCCCTCCAGGAAATCAACATAGCCTATACCCCTGACTTGAGGAGGGCGTCCCCCATGGCTTCAAGACGTTAAAGGGCTATTTTGTAGGAGCATCAATTAGCTAGAATAGGGAAGAGTGTCATACTTTTCCATATTACGTATATACTGTTCTACTAATTTTGGCGGCTGAATAGACATACGGCTGTAAGTATGAATGGACCCTATTGCTCTATTCCAGGCCTTTGCCGGCGAATGGAGCTGCCTAAAGTGATAGTACGGCCAACGTTGGAATATACCCTTTCGAGAGGACGAAATTTTGTCGAGCAGTTATCTCGTTCTGGAAAATGAGCTGAAAATGTTGCGCAAATGGTGAGGCATACTTCAAATTGCGCAGGAATTAAGTCATGGCTAAACCTAATATCAAGAGTACATAATAGGACTAATAATAATACATCCTATGTACAATACTCTTGCTAATATGTATGTCACAGGGTCAAAACTTTGGCGAGGAGGCTTCTCCAGCCACTTTATGGAGACTCTCCACCCCAGATCGACCAAATATACCCTAATAAAAAGGTTTGCTAATTTTTCGAAAAAATGTGTCATTATTGGCTATTGCCCACTTGTGTTCAGATTTTTGCGACCCTACCCCACTGACACTCGGTTTTGAGGGAGTGGGGTAGGGTCCCCCCTAACTCCTCACATTTCATGTGCACTGTGTAGATGGACCCAACAATTCTGTTGACCAAAAAAAATATGCAGCGGTCAATTAATGTGCTTACAGACAAACGAATACTTTTACGGAGAAGTTTAAGCCATGATGTTACTCTGTTGGTCCGCAGAATTGTCAATCGATTTCATCAAGAGTACGTGATTTTGTCTTTGAAAATACTTGAGATACCCACTAGCATTTACTCTTGCTACTGTAGGTAGATCTCTAGACTTTAGAGTTCGACATTATGTTGATGTTTTTATTCAAGAGTACATATTTGTCTTTGATAAGACTTGGCATAGTATTATGTACTCTTAGTAGCACTGTTGTTTTCATACAAGAGTACTAAGCGGTGACGAGAGCAATAGAGTGTCTTTTGTGCTCTGTGGCTGCACGACTTCCTCCGGCTCCAGCTTGAGCACGCCCCACAGCCAAGAGTACGCCCCGTGAGCCAACGTCAGTCCGCACAAGAGTACACCCACTGCGGCTACCACTGTTAGAATGGAAATGGCTATTTCACTCGTGTAGATGCTGATGTACAGTATAACGCCTAGAACAAGAGCAAAAGAATGCTTAAGCTATTGCTTAGTCCTTATCCTTGTCCCTATCGTTTTGTCCTTTCGCTGTTTTGAGAAAACGACCTGGCAAAATAAACCATCCTTTACGTGTAAAATCATTATGATTCTTTGACGCACATTTTTTTCATCAAAATCGTACAGTTGTAAAAATTTATTTTTGCATGCATAGAAGCTAAATTTGTTATGTAAACATTAGTCATAACTTATTGTATTTAATGCTCAAAAATACCTTTCAAATTTTATCACGTTGAACTTGAAACTTGCTCAGTTTCAACGTGTAGTAGTAGACGACTAATTGAAGAAGCCTTGCCGTTCTTAAGACCTATATAAGCTTAAGTTGCAAAACTGAGAAGTGAAGTTTCCGGGTCGGTATTGAGGCCATAGTTGATCTTACGTTGGTTAATAACTAATGTGGGTTTTATATTCACACTCGTTGGACTCAAACATATATACTTCACATCTGAGCATGAATTTATGGGTTTCTTAAAGTGGGTGATTTCTTAAGAAAAACAAATTTCCTTAAGCCTGAAGCTTAATCTGAGGGCGAATAAGGCAAACTTGAAACTGTGCAGCCGTCACAACTGTCATGCAACAGGATCTTCCGATCACCCACTTTAAAAATTCCAAATTTAGTAATTCGTATTCAGTAATTTACCGACTAGCTGCAGAGGCACGGAACAAAGCAGACCCCCGTAGGCCACCAAACGGACGTAGACACTTTGACGGAGATACAATAGGATTCTAGAACAATAACATAGCTGGAATATGACTGAAATTTGCCGAACCCTGAGACAAAATGGATCGAGTGATTACTGCTTAGCTATGTATGTATGTACTGTCGATTTAGACCGTATTTGGTTTCTTTTGTTTGTGTTTAGTTTGTTTGAAATTTCAATACAGCATTTTTGTTAGACGTTTGCTTTACTTTATGTACGTATATGTCGATAAAGGCCCTAAAAAGCAGATGATTACTGGCAATTTGAAAGTAAATAATTAGTGCTAATAAGATATTAATAAAGTAGTATAATATGAAGTAATAAAGTAAATAAAGAAGTATGATATTAATAAAGTAATAATCTGCACTAGAAATAGCATTCCATTTTTGATCAAGCCGTAGTCTAACGAACCGTATGCCAGAATTTGGCGCCAGTTTTAGTATTTTAGCAGCAAGAATGAGTTGCAGGGCGGAGACCAGAAAAGCCAGGGAACTGCAAGTGAAGGCCGCACCTGCGAACACACTGGCTGCATCGACCGTCGCTAGGTGGCGCTCAGACAGTTGGATGGCGTCAAAGTGATCTGAAAGTCGAGACAATTACACGCGAGTTTAGGGTCGTTCATAAGCATACAGCTAGTATTCCAGGTCGACACCTATAACCAGTTGCGTCGAGAATGCTAACCACTACACCACAGCCCCCAAGTCTCGTAGGCCCTATTTCTCAATTACAACACTGAATAACACGCTACCCGTAATTCGTAAATTTTACCTTCTGAAGCCTGTTTCACACGATTGGGAAAAACGTGGGGAATCCCCACGTGGGGCACCCCATGTGACACCCCAAGGGGTGCCCCGAGGGGCACCATGTGGCATCGTGACACCCCATGGGGTGCCCCGAGGGGCACCATGTGGCACCGTGTGGTGTCCCCCGGGGATTCCCCTGGGGAAACGTATTCACACGATGGGGCATGAACGCGCGGGAGTTTGAATTTTTAGGCGCGTAAACGGTCAAAATACTAAGTATTTACGAAAGTATTACATTGAATTTTGACATATGTGATTACGTGTAAGAATAAATTACGTGCCTTGGGCATAAATTACGTGTAAGAATTTATAAAAGTTATTTAAATTTTGTAGCTTACTTAAATATAATTAATGAGCTACGTATTCGTAAAAGCCGTAATAGACTAACCAAATTTGAAAGAATTAACTCAAATGATTGAGTTTAAGCCCTAAAATTGTCCTTTAAGCATTTGTATAAAGTCACGTGATCATCGACAGTGCTTACTAATTGGCTGTCGCATGTGGTGCCACATGGAAAAACGCACGACGAGCGATACGGATTTTCCCCACGTGGGGCACCCCATGGGGTGTCACACGATGCCACATGGTGCCCCTCGGGGCACCCCACGCGTTTTCCCCATCGTGTGAAACAGGCTTGAATCGGAATGGATTGCAGCTTGTAAAAAATCGAGCCGTAGGATCGACTCTCACGTGCGTTTTTTCTGCTCGTCTGATTTTCTTGTTCTTCCAAAACTGCTACTCTTCGGACGAACAGAGGTAATACAGTAATAACATAGGGTAAATTCCTAAACTGGATTAAACGGATTAGATTCAATCTCGGTTTGCCAATCACTCATGACATCGACTACATACTAAATTTGCCACTGCATACATTTACATATAACACCTTCCGCTTGTGCACAAAATTAAGTATATCTCAACGGTCAGATCAGTTATCAAGACATAAAGTTAATCTAATCCGTTTAATCCAGTAATACCCGTTTAAAAACTCACACATTCTCAGCGCAAACAATAATTGCAGCGAAATAAGGGCCATCACGGCTGCAGTGAATCCAGCGAAACACAGACCAGCCAGGGCAGAGGTAACCTGACTGGAATAAATAAAAATGGGGGGCGGCTGTTTGGGAGGGGGGTCCTGTTTCAGCGTAGGGGGCTGGGACCAAAGTCTCGGGGGGATCAGCTCCCTGGAAGTGGGTCTAGATCGATCCACTGAGAAAGTGCTCTGGGCTAGACCCACAGGGTAACTGCGGATACTGGGGGAGTCACTGGTGGGGGGGACCACGTCTTTGTAGGGAGGTGGCACGAGCTGCAAAATGGATCGATCAGGCATCTCGAGGGTTTTCGGCTCATCCCCATAGGCTCGGATGGTCGAGTTAGAACGATAGGTGTGGCCGTTGGGCGCTAGGGCTGTGGGTCGAACCAGGGATCGACCCACTTTGTCTCGATAGAGCACACCCAAGCCTCCGCTGGAACTTTCCGGAGAATTCATTCAGATGCTGAAAATTTGAAGTGAAGTCACGTACAGTACCGACCAAAATTACTGACTGGTGGCAACAGACAGACTCTAAAGTCAAAGCGGAGTCAGAGTCACTTGATTCCGGAGTCAGTGTGATACAGATAATTGTAAACTTTGACTCCTGAATCATATAACTCCGACCCCGCTTTGACTACGGAGTTATATAATTTTGGCTGATACTGTATATGCCGATACTGTATATTGGTTCATACTTGTCCTTAAGAATATAGGGACAGGGATAAGGACAATTTTTGGTCAGCTATCGTGAAAAATAGACAGAATCGTTTTGTCTAATTTTTTGCATACCAACTTTTCTTTAGTGGGTGTAAAGATAGTTAATTATGTGGCAAAAGGTAGCAGTTTATGCAAGGTTGGTTTGGCCAAAAAAAGACTAACAGAAGAAAAGTAGCAACATGCTGAGTTGAATTTTAGTAGACTAGAATTGAGTGGAAAGCGAAAAAACAGACTATGGGGCGGAAAAGAAATTAGGGTCATTTTAAATGGAGTGACAATAAACAACAAAAAACATTGAAACGGGGGGATTAATCGATATTTGAACTCAACAATAGTATATAAAATAATAGCACAAAAACATATTTTTACTGTGAGTGTTGGCGACTAATAAGTAAATAAATTAAACAGGAGTAGCAGTAAATTGGATAGGTAATAATAATGCAAAATATAAATTAAAAATACTAAAAAAACTTGTGGACTACAAAAAGCGAAATTCTGCCCCCCGGAGTTTAAAACTGTCAATGAGGTCAAAAGATAGTAAAACAAAAACAACCAAGTAAAACACAAGAGTTCAGTTAAAGTAGTTAAACGCGTACTCCATTCACAGTTTAAAACTTTCAACTAGTTTCCAAAGAAAAGTCAAAAGTTGTGTTGTAAATTTTAAGTTTATTAAGAGTACGTAAGTCTTTGTAAGTTGACTGAAACTATGCAAATCCCAACGATATTTATTCACATAATATTTATTTTAAACCTTAGTGTGTACATTTGTTTACATTTTATGTCAAATTAGGACAAACACTGACTTAAAGGACATCAAACTAAAGACTTTCAGAACTTGGACATTGATAGAAAGTTAAGAAAATGGCTAAATGCTGTTATTTAAGTTTGATTATTGAACCTATTGGAAACAGATTTTTTTAAGTTTAACGAAAAAACCAAAAAATGGTTGTTGAAAACTGTAAAAACCAGCTGGCGTGATTTTAGAAGCTGCTGCTGTACTCTTGATAACTGAAATTTGTTTTTGGCAATGAAATCAGTTTTCTAGCTTTTCACGGTTTAACTATTTTTTGTCAAACTTTTCAGCTTATTTATTTTCTGCATTTACACTGTTTTGGACCTAGTCTTAGTTCATGCAAAAATTGCCACATTTGGAAAAGCAGTTCTCTTGGAATTGCTTAAGGACAAAAGGATAAGAACAAGAACAGGGACTAGTATGAACCGGGTTTCAGGGATCAAACGACAGGGACAAGGATAATAACGGACGTAAGATTGCGTTTAGCTAGACTGAGCTACATAAGACTGCTTTCAGGCGTTCCACAATTACAGTAACGACCAAAAAATTACTTGCTACAAACTCCGAAGTCAAACTGGAGTCGTAGAATCTTGATTTCAGAGTCAAAATAAGCTATTGATTCTGAATATATGTATGTTAATTAAATACCTTGACTCCGGAGTCAAGTGACTCCGACTCCGCTTCGACTGCGGAGTCTGTAGCAAGTAATTTTGGTTGGTATTGTAGTGTCCTCGGTTTACATACAAAGCATACATATGTGTGTGTCCTTGAGTTTACAGTATGCGACTACAGTTATCAGACAGTAATGTAAACAAACAAATAATAGTACCTAGCTCTGTGAGATTGGGGCGGCATTTCGGGTGACCCCCTCATTATAACACGCATCCTGGCTTTTCAACAATTCACTATTAGTTTTAGTACTATTAGATTGATTCTGTAGTATGAATTTAGTGACAAGCATACATGGGCCTGGAGGGGGTTTAGGGGCGTTTTAATCCCCCTTCCCCCAGAAAGCAACTTCACCCCCCCTCAAACAGTTGCTTCAACCCCCACCCCCACAATGTATCAAGGGTGCGCACTGCTCACGACAGCAAAATCGGTGGCTCACCAAGGAAAAATGGTGGCTTACAAAGAGAAAATAGAAAACTGCTGCGCACACCCCCACCCCGGTGGCTTACTCCTATGCACCAGAATTGGCTACATGCTTACATATTACATATTTGCATATAATGACAAGAACGAGTTAGATTAGTCAAGTGTAACTTTGGTTTGATTAAATCACAGTGAAGTTAAGTATTAAAACTTAAACACGGCTTTTAGATTGGATTTAACCAATTAAAATGCAGTGAAATGCAGTAATGAAACGTAATATATTAGTTTTAGAGTGTCTCACTGTCTACTCATTTCAAATTCTTAAGGCCTTTTTATAAATGAGATTAACTGGATTAGATTAATTATAACTAACTTTTTCAAACTAATTTTACGTTAGCTACTTTTTGGCTTCTGAAACTTTTCTCAACGGATTTTAGCACAGAAAATTTAGCTCTATTTTTTAGAAAATACGTATGTGCAGGCAAACTTCAGGTTTCTGAAATTGGGCTATGGTGCTCATTTTTTCAAGATTACTTTCAGCTGCAAAAGCCGATTAAAATGAAACTTTGCAAACGGTGAGAACAGACATATATGGAGGCACCGCACTTCTTGAATTGTAATTATTATGATTTGCTTCCATACTATAGTCCTTTAAAGACGTCACTTTTGATAAAAATTAAAATAACTAAAAATTTACCGCCACTAACTAAAATTCGGCAAAATTGTTGCCTCGTCAAGATAATTGTCTTTAATTTAAGCTATTGATTGTTAGATTCGGTTGAGGCACCGCTGAGCTACGTCATTTCAAAAATTAGATAAATTTTGCAAATTTTGCAAAATTTCAATTTTCATGTCGTCATAAAATTCGCTAAAGTGCTATCAGAGCTTTCAAACTTTGCAAAAATACTTGCCTGGTATGTGTCTTAGTTGCGCTTAATGAAAAATTTCGTATCAGCAAGAAAAGAAAAATTATATCAATTTGATTTATTGGAAGTTACTCAGAGCGCCCCCTTAAGTAGACTAATTAATGTTAATCAAGTTATTATTTTACCTGAAAACACATTTTTTCACTTGGGACAAGAGCTAACATTTGAATTTTGAATCACCAGTGCTAGATATGTAGATTTGAGAGCTATGGTTACAATCAACGTATTATATACTCTGAGTGTCTGTCTGTCAGTCAGTGTCATATTCAAAGTATATAAACGGAAACCAAAAGCATGTACTCTTGCTGAGAGTTATATAATTGGAAACCAAAAGCATGTACTCTTGCTGAGAGTTATATGATTGGAACCCAAAAGCATGTACTCTTGCTGAGAGTTATATGATTGGAAACCAAAAGCATGTACTCTTGCTGAGAGTTATATAATTGGAAACCAAAAGCATGTACTCTTGCTGAGAGTTATATAATTGGAAACCAAAAGCATGTACTCTTGCTGAGAGTTATATAATTGCAAACCAAAAGCATGTACTCTTGCTGTCACGTGCTTGTGAGCATTCTTGAATGCTAACCGCTGTTTGACTTAATTTTACCGTAATGTCAAGTCAAATCACACATATGGGCTCATATGGCTTTGCTTTAGGGTCTAGCAATATTTTGATCAGAATACAAACTAGAATAAGTAGTATAGTGCGAGTATCTCAGCGCACTTTGGGTGGGGAGCATTGGGTGGGGAGTGGGTGGGGAGCAAGCGAATTGGGTGGGGAGCATTGGGTGGGGAGCATGCGTGTTGCTAGCCTGTCTGATGCTATTTCAAGGTCATATTACTACCTTATAGCTGTTGTCATGGTAACGACATGGTCTATCTTTCCTCGTGCATGGTAAAAATTTGGTAAGAAAATGGTTAAGTTTTGGTTAATATTGTTTGCTTTATGTGTTAATCATAGGCATAATTTATCGATTTTTGTGGTTTTGCATGGTCATTATTGTGTGTTTTGTGGTAATATTTTGGTAAGTAAATGGTTGTTTTGTAGTCAGAATAGTGTAATAATATTTTAGATTAATGTAAAAATACAGAATTGTTAGATTAATGTATAGATTTTGATAAATATAACAGTATTTGGTCATAATTTAGTCAGATTTTGGTTAAGTTTTGGTTAATATTTTTGCTTTATGTGTTAATCATAGGCATAATTTATCGATTTTTATGGTTTTGCATGGTCGTTAGTGTGTGTTTTGTGGTTATTTTTTGGTAAGTAAATGGTCGTTTTGTGGTCAGAATAGTGTAATAATATTTTAAATTAATGAAAAAATACAGAATTGTTAGATTAATGCATAGAATTTGATAAATATTACAGTATTTGGTCATATTTTGGTCCGTCTTTGGTTAATTTTTGGTTAATATTTTTGCCTTATGTGTTAATCATAGGCATAGGTTATCGATTTTTGTGGTTTTACATGGTCATGAGTGTGTTTTTGGTGGTTATATTTTGGTTGATGGTCGGAATTTAGTCAGTATATGGTTATTTTTTGGTCCATTCTTACTGTCTTATGTGTTAATCATAGGCTTGTTTTTGTGATTTTTGTGGTTTTGCGTGGTTGTGAGTGTGTTTTTGGTGGTTATATTGTGGTGGGTGGTTGGCTTGTGGTGATTGTGTAGGTTGTGTGTAGTATCTAAGTGTAGGTTGTAAAATTTATTAATTACTTGTTGTTTACTAATTATTACTATTACACATTCATTAGTATTTCGCACACACATTATTTTAGTTTGCTTGTCTTACTGTAGTTTTCCAGAAAAATAGCTTAAATTTACACTTAGAAAAATAGCTTAAATTTACACTTTACACTTTATTTCACAGTAATAGTAGGACGATTTTAATAATTTTGCTGTTATTCAATAGCTTTATTTTTTTAGCAATAGTGCGATCTAGGTTATAAGTTTGGTCAGTTCCGCACACATTATTTCAGTTTGTTATGCTTGTCTTACTGTAGTTTTCCAGAAAAATAGCTTAAATTTACACTGAACTCTAATTTTCTTAAGTAATAGTAGGACGATTTTAATGATTTTGCTGTTTGTGGGGGGGAGGGGTTATATAGTATTTTTTCTCCCCTCCTTCTATTTTGTGTTTTTTTTTTTTTTCTTTTTTTGTTCTCAGGGGGTCCTTTGGGAGGGTTGGTGGGCGATGTCTTTTTTTTTTTTTTTTTTTCCTCCCCCTCCAGGGAATTTCCGCAGTATAAATTTCCCCCTAAAATTAAATTACAGCACTTTTTTTTATTTTATTAATAACAACATATTACGACAATAATAACATAATATAACAACATTACGACAATAACAACATATTACGACAATAATAACATAATATAACAACATTACGACAATAACAAATTACAATAACATAACAATACAGTAATACATTAATACATTAATATAACAACAATTACGACAATGACACATTAATATAACATAACAATACAATAATACATTAATATAACATACAACAATAACATTAAGAACATTAACAGTGTTACAAACAATTCAATATTGCAAATAAAAGGGCATAACAACCGGAGGAGAATACTAACGTCGTTGCGGTGAGTATATAGTACGGTAATATCGACAATACATAAACACAACAAAGGTACAAATATATTAAGATTTTTGGAATAATGCATGATTGATACGAGATGGTGGTGTGATGAATAACTCCACGATAACATTTGTTTTAAAAGTTCTTAAAGCTGTCAAAGTTGGAAGTTGGTCCTTGTGGAGCTGCGACCATATTTCGGTCATCCTCCTGCTGGTTAATTCAGCAAATAGTGAAACTGGTTTCGCCCTGACCCGTGCCCTTGCCCAAACTAAAGACAAGATGTTTGTTACCTCTCCATGGTCACAGTTGGCGCCGGGATATAAAAAAAGGGGAAAGCTCAATCTGACAAAAACTACTTGCAGTCCACCAACAGCCGACCACTAGATACTGGCAGACAGCAATTTGGAGACTGCGCAACAAATGCTTGAAGGAGCCTCGCTGGTCTAAGGCCTCAATGAGTTTAAAACTTTGTGTAACATAGTTTTTTAATAGTTTAATTCCATCGGATGGGTTGAGCAGCAAAAGCTGAAAGTCTAAAGTACTTAGCCTCTGTATATCTTGTGTAGTGGTAGGTTTGTGGCCAACTTCAACTATTTATAAACGGTGATCGTCGGTGACAAATGAGCATGTAGGCAACTCACCACCCAAAGTGAAAAGTGGTTTTATATAGGAGCGTGTAGCATCAGAAAACTTTTAATTCTTGCCTTTATTTACCTTTCTGTATCAGAAATTTTACTTGTACTTGTACTTACACTTCTTTATTAGCTGAAACAGAAAATAAACAAATGCCAAAAAAATTTGTTTTTGCAATTTTCTCTTGGCGGGTTTGTCTGTAGGTAATAGCTACGTGTTCAAAACCAGGTATTCGTGTCACTAGGTCAAGGATATTAAAGGTCAGCGGTTCACGATTTAATGACCCGGTTCCATATGAAATATGTTGTTATGTGAAAATGGTATAAAGTAACTAATATATAATATAATATTATACGTCAGTTGCAGCTACAACTGGTACCACTACTGCTGCTGGTGAAGCTACGACTGCTGGTGCTGCTGCAGCTACAGTGACGACGACTACTGCTACTGCTGCTGCCACTGCAGCTATGACTACTACTACTACCACAGCCACAACTGGTACTATTAGTACTGTTGCTGCTGAAGCTACAACTGCTGGTGCTGAAGCTACAACTGCTGATGTGCAGGCTGCTACTGCAGCTGCTACTGCGAGGCACGCCCAAGGAAGGACCTCAGTGGCGGGAAAAGTCCGGAAGAGTTATTTATTAGCCATTCGGTCGTCGGTTGCTCCCCTCCAAACGTCTTTCTCTGATAAGGCCTGGGCAGTCACAGAGCACGTGGATATTGATTTCATCGGCTTCCCCACATATTCTGCTCCTGCTGGAGCAACGACAACGACAGCCACTGCTACACCTACTACTGGTGCTACTCCTTGTGCTGCTGCTTACTATTGGTGCTAATGTTGAAAGAAAAAGGAGGCACCAATTTAGAAAGAATGAAAGAAATGGAGGCGCCGGGAATCGTACCCGGGCCGCCTGCTTCGAAGTCAAGCATGCTGCCATTACACCACAACCCCCGAGTCTCATAGGCCCTAATCCTCATTTACAACACTACTGTTGCTGCTGCTGGAGTTACGACCACTACTACTACTACTACTACTATTAATACCATCCTACAGCTGCTTTTTTTTTTTTTTTTTTTTTTTTTTTTTTTTTTTTTTTTTAATTTTTATTATTTTTTTTTTTTTTTTTTATTTTTTTTTTTTTTTTTTGTTTTTTTTTTTTTTTTTTTTGTTTTTTTTTTTGTTTGTTTTTTTTTGGTGTTTCTTCTTTTTTTTTTTTTTTTTTTTTTTGTGTTTTTATTTTTTCTGCTGCTTTAGTCGTCGTAGTGGAAGTAGTTGTTAGTAGAGACAGTTATAGTATTTCTATGTAGTTGCTGCAGTGTTGGATGGTTTGGCGGTGATATTGACTTCGCAAATCCGAAGCAGTATGTAGTTGTGGAGGCCGTAGTAACAGCGGTCGTGGTTGTACCTGCTGGCAGCAGTAGTGTAGTAAGTAGTAGTTGCGGCAGTAGTTGATGCTGTATTTTTGTCGTGGTGGCCTTCACATTTTTTTGTTGTTGGTTGCACTAGTTGTATTGTTGCAGTAGTGCATAGTCGATGTAGCTGTTGCTACAAAGTGGCATCAGTAGGAGCAGTGGTAGTGCCAGTAGTAGGCCTAGTGGTACTAGGCGTGTATAGCTTTAGCAGCAGCAGTAGTGGCGCCATTAGCAGCTGTAGGATGGTATTAATAGTAGTAGTAGTAGTAGTAGTGGTCGTAACTCCAGCAGCAGCAACAGTAGTGTTGTAAATGAGAATTAGGGCCTATGAGACTCGGGGGTTGTGGTGTAATGGCAGCATGCTTGACTTCGAAGCAGGCGGCCCGGGTACGATTCCCGGCGCCTCCATTTCTTTCATTCTTTCTAAATTGGTGCCTCCTTTTTCTTTCAACATTAGCACCAATAGTAAGCAGCAGCACAAGGAGTAGCACCAGTAGTAGGTGTAGCAGTGGCTGTCGTTGTCGTTGCTCCAGCAGGAGCAGAATATGTGGGGAAGCCGATGAAATCAATATCCACGTGCTCTGTGACTGCCCAGGCCTTATCAGAGAAAGACGTTTGGAGGGGAGCAACCGACGACCGAATGGCTAATAAATAACTCTTCCGGATTTTTCCCGCCACTGAGGTCCTTCCTTGGGCGTGCCTCGCAGTAGCAGCTGCAGTAGCAGCCAGCACATCAGCAGTTGTAGCTTCAGCACCAGCAGTTGTAGCTTCAGCAGCAACAGTACTAATAGTACCAGTTGTGGCTGTGGTAGTAGTAGTAGTCATAGCTGCAGTGGCAGCAGCAGTAGCAGTAGTCGTCGTCACTGTAGCTGCAGCAGCACCAGCAGTCGTAGCTTCACCAGCAGCAGTAGTGGTACCAGTTGTAGCTGCAGCTGACGTATAATATTATATTATATATTAGTTACTTTATACCATTTTCACATAACAACATATTTCATATGGAACCGGGTCATTAAATCGTGAACCGCTGACCTTTAATATCCTTGACCTAGTGACCCGAATACCTGGTTTTGAACACGTAGCTATTACCTACAGACAAACCCGCCAAGAGAAAATTGCAAAAACAAATTTTTTTTGGCATTTGTTTATTTTCTGTTTTAGCTAATAAAGAAGTGTAAGTACAAGTACAAGTAAAATTTCTGATACAGAAAGGTAAATAAAGGCAAGAATTAAAAGTTTTCTGATGCTACACGCTCCTATATAAAACCACTTTTCACTTTGGGTGGTGAGTTGCCTACATGCTCATTTGTCACCGACGATCACCGTTTATAAATAGTTGAAGTTGGCCACAAACCTACCACTACACAAGATATACAGAGGCTAAGTACTTTAGACTTTCAGCTTTTGCTGCTCAACCCATCCGATGGAATTAAACTATTAAAAAACTATGTTACACAAAGTTTTAAACTCATTGAGGCCTTAGACCAGCGAGGCTCCTTCAAGCATTTGTTGCGCAGTCTCCAAATTGCTGTCTGCCAGTATCTAGTGGTCGGCTGTTGGTGGACTGCAAGTAGTTTTTGTCAGATTGAGCTTTCCCCTTTTTTTATATCCCGGCGCCAACTGTGACCATGGAGAGGTAACAAACATCTTGTCTTTAGTTTGGGCAAGGGCACGGGTCAGGGCGAAACCAGTTTCACTATTTGCTGAATTAACCAGCAGGAGGATGACCGAAATATGGTC
>JASANF010010311.1:0-10279 GCA_030248245.1 Trissonchulus sp. WLG1_4 | reverse complement strand
AATAAATATACTCCTTTTACTCCTTCTGTGTGAAACTTAGTTCCTTATGCGATCACATATCACATATCTCACTAATTTTGTCTTTGACGAATATTGTCTGTGGGCCAATTCCTTTACCGGATTAAACGGACTGGACTTTATCTATTTTTGTCCGAGGTTTGGAATGGCAAATCGGGTTCAATGGACTAAACGAGTTAAAATAAGTCAGCGGCTTAATTTTAATCTGACCTCATTCCAAAACTACCACAGGACTAAACGGATTTAATATACACGCTTATCATTAGCGTGCAAAGTTAAGTCCGTTTAGTCCGATTAAGGGGGGGCTACCTGTAAAAGTGAAAATTTTAGGTTCTCCGATTCGCTTCAAATTTGCACACAATATAGCCCCAGGGTAGGCGCATCGCAGATATAACAAACTGGAACCAATGCTTTCGCCAATTTTTTACTAGGGACTCTCAAAATTCAAATTTACGTGTAAATCATAAGCGCAAAAAAAGTTTTTTGTGCTCACAAAGCGTTCCTTTCCTCGAAATTTTTATTAATACTGACGAAGCTGAATTTTACATGATTCGATAGCCTAATGTCATATCTCAATCTCTATGATCCATTTTTTAAAATTTTTGCCCATGGCCTGAGCAGTGACGCCAAACGTAAAATCACTCAAATTTGGCGGACCTAAAAAACGGCCATTTTTTGACATTTCGCCCTCGATTTAAGATTTGAAAATACATATCAAAAATCCGGATCATACAACTTTGCGCATACATGTGAACTGCTACCATGCCAAGTTTCATCCTGATTCGTTTGATGTGGTTTGTGTTAGAACTGTCCAACTATGGGCTACTTTTACCCTTTTTTGCGTACTTTTGCCTATGTAAATACACTGACAAACGCACTGAGCCAAAAGTGCACCTTCAAGCTTAATTGTTCTTATCTGAGTAACATATGTGAAAATAAGCGAAATTGGAGAACTTTGAATTTTGACCTGGGTAGCCCCCCCCCCCCCTTAAAAAGGAGCCCGCTAAAAGTCCGTTTAATCCGGAGGTTTTGGAATGGCATTTTTGAGCATAATTTTTAAATTGTTTAGCCTGATTATAATTAACCCTTTAATCCGGTAAAGAAATAGGCCCTAAGATAAGTGTAGGTCTGTTTTCAGTCCGTTTCTTGTTTATAACAGCATCCAACCACAGTATATATGTATTATAAAGGAAGCCGATTGGAATACATAGTCAGTTTATCTTTTCCATTATGTACAAAGTACAAACTGTTCTACAAGCTTCTCGGATCACAGTCTAACATAGTAACACTAAAATTCATAAAAAATCATAGTAAATATACTGTACAAGTACAGTAACGTAATTAAGCAAGAAAAAAGGTGAAAAGCCGCGAAAATTGCAGTATTTCAGTTATTGCACAGAACTGGGCAAAAACTTTCCAATACCATTCAAAACTTGACAATAGGAAGCGCACAACAAAACAAGTAGGCCCCAAAGGGGGCAAGGTTCCTTTGCTGAGTGCAAATTCCTCAACATAATCAACGTAAAACTTCATTCCTTCAAAATTCCTCGACATAGTCAACGTAAACCTACAACACCATTACCAGTATGCAACGTATCTTTTAATTTTTGTGAACCATTTTTTTACCAAAAAGAACCAGCTTATCTAAAGCATGCCTGACTCAATAACTGCGCGACTCAACAGCACTCATACAGTTTTACTTAAAATCAAAATGCCCTAAAATAAAAAATGTTAACGTGAATCGAACCAGAGAACGAACTATTCTAGTCTTACACAGCGCCTTTGACCACTCGGCCACGCTGTTATACCAAGCAAGAATCTTACTATGACTTATAAGATAACTTTTCTTAGACGTTGAGCAACGCTGCCATTTTGTTTTCTTTTATAATTTATATAAATTAAATTAAAATGAATTTATTCAATGTTAAATTCTGACCTACACACTTATTACACACTTTTCCCAGCTGTTCCCAATGTTCCAAAGACAAGAACTGAGTCTAGACAGTCACGTCATTGGCATGTGACACTGTCTGGAAAGTTACGATTTTAAAAAAAAATATGAAATCAAGAAACTTGAATAAAACCACATTTTAGAGCTTTGCTAATGTGATGGAGACCATAATTAACGGCAACATTGCCAAATAACATTTTAGCGAAAAAAACAACACTTCCCAAGCTGACTTTACACGTTAATCATATACGCTGAGCAACATGCAGGGCTAACTTTAACATTGCGCAGAGTTGGTTTCAAAACAATAGTTCCTTCTGTAGAAGGAACAAAAATTCGAATTGACAATCTCCCAAACTCAAGTTCAACCGTAATTATTATGTCCTGTCACAAATAACAGACAAAATTCGAACTGCAGTCATAACTTGATAAGTCTTAATAACCGACTTACTAGATTTTGACAGAAGTTTCAAGGGCAAACTTCGTACGCATAACAGGAGGTGTAATAATACTTGAACGCTTAAAGGATTATATACTACGACAAAATACGGCCATACGCACGTAAATAAAGTTTGACAGAAAGTTTGTTGTGTAAGTGTGTTGTGTTTCTTGCCTATTTGGTTTACGTTTGGGCCTCGAGGCGTTTTGCACTGCAGCAGCCTAATTTCATTACAATAGTTCCCTCTCTAGAATGAAGTAAAACAAGAATTAAAGCAGCAAAAGTCAGCAAAAGCTTGCCTTAGAATGCGGAAATAAAGTTTGAGTTACATAGTTTTTCAAAGTTATTTGACTGCACGAGTAGAGTAAAGAAGAAACAGGGGTAGGCACCAGCGGTTTTTGAGAGGGGCTATGTATGTGGTACAGCGGCGCGTGAAATTTGAGATTACACCTAGGTTCTTTTGAGTTATTTCCGATGTTTTAAAATAGATTTTACTTAATTTCTCCGTATTGTTAAAATTGTTTCTTGATTTGGCTGTAATAAAACTTGAATTGGTTTTTTGGCCGTTCTTTTGGGCCTTTGTGGTAGTTAGATGTTCTTAGATCGCTCTGGACATATTAGCTTACCTTGTACATAAGTTGATTCTAGGGCAAATAAGTTGAACTTTAACTTTAACTGAAATTAAAAAAATTAGGGGTCTTACTTGAATTTGAATTAATTAAAAACTTTAACTACAAAAATGTTAAGGGTCTAATTTGACCTAACTTAATTTTAATTTAAGCACCCGGACTTTAACTTTAATTCCGCCAATTTTTAAACTTCGACTAAAACTATAAGTTTTATTCAAAACTTAAATTATTATAAAAATGTCTCGGCTCCGGCTCCGGCAAAATTTTACCTCCGGTTGTTCGCTACCTCAGGGTCCCCCCCCCTAGGACCAGGAGGTCCTAAGGGTCAAATTTTCGAAATCGAGATTTTGATGTCTTTAGGGATAATTTGGGTCCCGGAACACGAATCCTAGGTCCATTTTCGTCTTGGACCTTTCTTAGTCCCCCTACGCCCCCCCTCTCAGGCTACCCATGGGGTCCTAAGGGGTCAAATTTTCGAAATTGAGATTTTGATGTCTCTACGGGTAATTTGGGCCCATGAACACGAATCCGAGCTCCATTTTCGTCTAGGAGCCTTCTTAGCCCCCTACGCCCTCCCCTTCAGGGTACCCCCCAAGGGGTCCTAACATGCCGGAACAAGCGGAAAATTATTAACTAAAGCGGAAAAACGCATAGAATTATTATAAAAATGCCCCCATTGGGCATCACTGAGGTTACAATAGGAGGTTCTAAAGCGAGAAAATGCAATCTCGCTCGTTAAAAGATAATGGACAAGTTTGCTGTGAATAGAAAAAATTCATTTTGTTAAAGTTGGTAGACGAGAGCGATCAGAAGAGCCAGCCCCATGACACATTAGCGCTTTCTGCACCCTATTCACGCGAATCATTCGTAACCGTCAGCTTCCGATAACGCTAATGTACGTTAGATAGATTGTAACAGGCACGCAGAAAATTAAACGTATTTCGTCTCTAGCGCGTGTCGTAGGAGCGAGTATCAATTAGGCATGGGCACGTTTACAAAAATCTGTAAACGTTTAAACGCTCGCGTTTACAGATGAGAAAACGCGTTTAAACGTTTAAACGCGTTTTCCGGTTGTAAACGTTTTTTGACCGTTTAAACGTTTAAACGTAAACGCGTTTAAACGTTTAAACGTTTAAACGTTTAAACGCGTTTCAACGTTTAAACGTTTTAACGTTTAACCGCGTTTAAACGTTTAAACAAGTGAGCGTTTAAACACGTGTAAACGTTTAAATGGTTACACAAGTGAGCGTTTAAACGCGTTTAAACGTTTAAACGGTTAAACAAGTGAGCGTTTAAACGCGTTTAAACGTTTAAACGGTTGAACAAGTAAGCTTAAACGTTTAAACGGTTGAACATGTAAGCGTTTAAACGCGTATAAAACGTTTAAACGGTTACACATGTAAGCGTTCAAACGTTTAAACGTTTAAACGTTGGTTAAACGTTTAAACGTTTAAACGTTTAAACGCGGTTAAACGTTTAAACGTTTAAACGTTTAAACGTTTAAAAGTGTTTAAACGTTTAAACGTACTAAACGTTAAACGGTTCGAAAACCGCGTTTTTTGAACCCGTAAACGTTTAAACGTTTCCAAACCGTTTAAACGTTTAAACGCGTTTAAACGGTTCAAACCGTTTAAACGTGCCCATGCCTAGTATCAATCACTTGTAGTTTGATCTCATTAACATAAGTTTGATTGCATATGATACTACAATACAAATACAAGCCATATATTAATTGATCGAATTATTACAACGTATACTGTAATGTCCGCACCGCACCTGGCATGGACTGAACAGTTCGCCTATTTGGTATTTAGCTATCATTTATATATTGTCACTTTCTGTTATTGGTCAACAGTAATTTCTGCATCGGTCTACCAGCAGTACACAAACCTTTTCAATTCCAAGAAGGCAAAAAGTCTAATTATATTGACTTTATAATCCGCGCGAATAGGGTGCAGAAAGCGCTAATGTGTCATGGGGCTGGCTATTCTGATCGCTCTGGTCCACCAACTTTAAAAAAAGAATTTTTCCTATTCACAGCAAACTTGTCCATGATAATCTTTATCGAGCAAAATTGCATTTTTCCGCTTTATAAACCTCCTATTCTAACCTCAGTGATGCCCAATGGGGGCATTTTTATAATAATTCTATGCGTTTTTCCGCTTTAGTTAAAACCAATGACATGCCAACGTGTATGTACTCTGTACTAGGGTTGTTTCAATTATTTCATTTAATCATTGAAACCCACTTTCAATTTAAATTTCAATATCAATTATTAATTGATATTGAAATTGAAAATAATTAGCCTAAAAATTGATAATGGTATTGAAATTGAAAATAATTTGGTCGAAAAGTGATAATGGTATTGAAATTGAAAATATTTTAATTGAAATTGAAATTGAAACGATACTTTCAATTTCAATATCAATTATGCTGGCTTGGTTGACTTCACGGCATGGCTGGTACAACTGTACTTATATCGCAAAAAAAGTTCATTTTCAATTCAGCATCAAAAACTATACATACCTAAAACGAACTAGGGATATGAATTGAGTGAATTTTAAAAAATTGACGGCCCTGGCAGGTAAACAATCGGTCGCTATTTCTCAGCAACCCTCTATACCTGACAAACGACCATTTACTGTAGACGTCATAGTGGAGTCCAAGCTAGTCCAAGGTACTCCAAGTCCAATAAAGCTCGGATTCGTGTTCAGGGGTCCAAATTACCCCTCATCGCTCATCATAATCCTGATTTGAAAATTTGACCCCTTTGTACCCTTTGGGGGCGGGGGCTAGGTTGGGTACCTGTGGGGGGGGGGTCATCGGGGCTACAGGAGGTTCCTAGACAAACATAAACATTAGATTCGCGTTCAGGCGCTCTAATTACCCCTATCGACATGAAATCTCAATCTTGAAAATTTGCCTCATCCCATGTTGACCCCTTTAGGGGGGTATATACCCTGAAGGGGCCATAGGGGGCTCCTGGAGGGTCCTGGGCTAAAACAGACACCATATCCGTGTTCAAAGGTACAAATTATCCTTAGAAACATCAAAATCTTAATTTCGAAAATATAACCTCTTAGGACCCTATAGGAGGTGCTATGAGGGAGCCGTAGGGGATTCAAAGGAGTCCTAGACAAAAAATGGACCTCGTATTCGTGTTTAGGGGCTAAAATTACACCTAGACACATCAAAATCTCAATTTCGAAAAGTTGACCTCTTAGGACCCTGTAGGAGGTGCCCTGAGGGAGCCGTAGGGGGTTCAGAGGGGTCCTAAACAAAAATGGACCTCGTATTCGTGTTTAGGGGCCAAAATTACACCTAGACACAACTACGTCACAACACAGAAGAGAATAGGCTCACCGTCAAGATGAGATGAGTCGATCTGGGTTGAGGCTGCGGATGGCATGACGCCCTGGAGTGTGGTTGGATCGTCGCCGGGAGGTGCTGACTGATTGGTACACTGGAGCCCGTGGTGGTGAGACAGCCGATGGGAGACTACTGAGACGATGGTGCTGATTGACGGTAGGCTGGATGGGTCGTCGCCGTCGGTAAATCCCACCGCTCTGGATGGGTCGTCGTCAGTTGGTAACACCGCAATGGATAGCGGTGGAGGTCGTCGACAGGTTACTCTGGCTCCGACCGCGCCTTGTTGGCCGTAACCACAACCCACCAATATTCAGGAACAGGTGGGCGTAATGGTACTACCCACGTCTTCTTCGTAACTGGTCGGAATGAGCACAATAAGTGAATAATCGGAATTAAGAATCGAGTGAGCTGGCTGACTATGTGGCCAGTAATCGACCACACGCTGAAATAGAACACCACAAGCTGCAATATATCTAACTGGAACTTTCTAGACCATCTGGAAGCCTATTTACCTACCCTCCTATCTACCTACTCCTACTCCCCCTCCCTTCTCGTCTAGCTGGCTATCAGTTATTCAAGCGGGTAAGTTGGAGATGGCGTGGCGTCTCGTGTTGGCGGTTGGGCGATGTCGGCGGTTGCTGGACATCCGTGATCGTGGTGCATCTCGCTGAAACAAGCACCACAGGTGAAGTTCGTGGAGTACGCTCCACGACAGGGGCCCCCTGAGGGTGGGTAGGGTGTCTAAGAAGGCTCCTAGACGAAATTGGACCTCGAATTTGTGTTCAGGGGCCCAAATTACCCCTAGAGACATCAAAATCTCAATTTTGAAAATTTGACCCCTTAGGACCCCCTAGGGGGGCACCCTGAGGGTCCATATAGGCACGGGGGTCCAAGGCAAAAACTAACCCGAGATTCGTGTTGAGGTGCTTAAATAACCCCTAGAAGCGAGATTTTGTGAAAAAACTCGAAAAAAAATTGGACCCAAAAGTACCTTAGGTCACTTTTTGACGAGATCTGATACTTCTGCCAATTTGCTTGGGTTGCCAAAGTGTAATACCATACACGACGCTGACCATACAATATCAACTGACACCCCTGCACGTATTTATTGTGTCATCATGATAACAATACAGCACGAGTGATTAGCCATTAAAACGTTATACATTGACAAAGTCACGAAAAACCATGTTTTCAAGGGTGCCAGAGCAGGGTGTACCAGTTCTGGCTGCTAGGGAAATCTGACAGCAAAATTAATGCACAGTATACGGGTTTATATTCGCATACAAAACGACAGACCTCCATCTATAAGGGTCTGGGCTGTGCTGCCCATAGGTAGGCTACCCGCATAATCCACGTGAATTACCTTCCGAGCCCCCCCCCCTGCGCTACTGTTACACGATCGACTCCAAAATAGCAGATGCAATATAGCACCACTGCACTACCCTGAATGCAAGAGGTGGAGGCTACCTCATTTGCGTGACTTCCCAAAAGCTGGCTAGAAATAGTTAGGACTTTGATCTTTTTCTGACCCCAAAAAAGGGGTTCCCCCTCCCAGCAGAGAACAAACAGGGACGAAATTGAAAAAAGTGGCCCGTCACTTTGCAACTTTGGTCAAACTAAATGTGAAAGCATATAATCATGACAACCCTACAAACGTCCGGTCCGGTAGAGCTGTTGAAAAAAAAGACGGAAAGTGTCAAGTTTGCAAAAGTCTTTTTTTCATATCTCAAGTTAGACTCAACCAATCTCTCCGAAATTTTGCAGGCTTATAGCTTTCTACTAGGCGGATACACACACCAAATTAAAAGTTATTCGCCTGCATATATTTGAAGTTATGAAAAAACTAAATTTCAAAAATCCGCATTGAGTAGATTTATCCTATATTGCATACATTTTAAGTTATTAAAAAATTAAATTTCAAAAATCCGCATTGAGTGGATTTCTCCTATTCTAGTTACATAAATAAGTTATGGGTATTACTTTAACTTTAACTTTAAAAAAGTTAGTGATCATACTTTAATTTTAACTTTAACAAAAACGGAGATCAAACTTTAACTTTAACTATGAAAAAAATTGGTGATGTAACTTTAACTTCAACTCTAACTACATAAAATTAAACCATTTGCTTCACTTTAACTTTAACTTTAACTCAAATGAAAATGTGTTAACTTTTTTTGCCCTAGTTGATTCCGTGTGTGGGCTCCGCTTATTCTTCAGCTAATCGTGAACCGCCCAGTTTTTTTACACGTCAGATTTTTGGCTTCATTCTATCTTCATTTCTATCCATTCGTCCCTTAAGGGGGGAGGGGGCTACCCAGGTCAAAAATCAAAGTTCTCCAATTTTCTTATTTTCACATTATGTTACTCCCTCAAGGCACGGCACCCCAACTTCAGATAAGAATAATCAAGCTTGAAGGTGCATTTTTGGTTCAGTGCGTTTCTCAGTGTATTTATGTTGTAAATGAGAATTAGGGCCTATGAGACTCGGGGGCTGTGGTGTAGTGGTTAGCATGCTTGACTTCGAGTCACGCGGCCCGGGTTCGATTCCCGGCGCCCCCATTTCTTTCATTCTTTCTAAATTGGGGCATCCTCTTTCTTTCAACATTTACATAGGCAAAAGTACGCAAAAAAAACCTAAAAGTAGCCCTTAGTTGGACAGTTCTAACAGAAACCACAGCAAGCCAATCAGGCTAAAACTTGGTATAGTAGTAAGTAGCCCACATGTCGGCGCAAAATTGTATGATCCGGATTTTCGATATGTGTTTTCAATTCTAAAGTCGAGGGTGAAATGTGAAAAAATGGACTTTTTGGGCCCGCAAATTTGGGTGATTTTACTTTTTGCATCACTGCTGAGGCCATGTCAAAAATTTAAAAAAATGGATCATAGAGGTTGAGACATGACATTAGGCTACCGAATCATGTAAAAATCAGTTTCGTCAGTATTAACAAAAATTTCGAGTAAAGGAACGCTTTGTGAGCACAAAAAACTTTTTTTTTGCGCCTATGATTAACACGTAAAATTGAATTTTCGGGCGCCGCTAGTAAAAAATTGCTGAAATCATTGGCTCCAGTTTGTTAAGGCCTATTCACACGAGGGCGCATGAGCGGGCGCATGAGCGGGCGCATGAGAGGGCGCATGAGCGGGCGCACACGCACACTTGCCTACTGCATTGTGTGAAATAATGCAGCAGGCTGTGTGAAAACAGAATGCACCCGCTCACACAATGTACACAAGCACAATGCACACAATGCACACAATGCAGTAGGCAAGTGTGCGTGTGCGCCCGCTTATGCGCCCGCTCATGCGCCCTCTCATGCGCCCTCTCATGCGCCCGCTCATGCGCCCTCTCATGCGCCCGCTCATGCGCCCTCTCATGCGCCATGGCGTACGCCATGCAGCAAAATGAGCCCTGTGTGAATAGGCCTGTACATCTGCGATACGCCTTCCCTGGGCCCTGTTGCATAAAACACTGATTACTGATTAATCAGTAAATTTTTACAATCACTGTTCTATTTGCGTTGCATAAACACCATCAGTAATCAGTATTCAGTAATCAGTAAACTTTAATTCAGTCATCAGTAAAAATTTTTCAAAATATTTTACTGACTATTCCATCTGCGGTTCACTGATAAATCATCAGTAAATCACTGATGAAACATTAGTGAAATACTGATTAACCATCAGTGTACAGTAAACCATCATCAGTAATTTTACAGATATTTCATCAGTAAAAACGCGTTGCATAAATCACCAATAATTCATTAGTAAAAAAGCAAAGCATCAGTAATCAGTGAAAAATACTAAATTAATCAGTAAAATATCAGTGTGCGTTGCATAAAGAACATCAGTATTTACTGTTTACTAATGAGATTCCT
>JASANF010010309.1:0-32146 GCA_030248245.1 Trissonchulus sp. WLG1_4 | reverse complement strand
TAAACAGTGTTTTTATAATATCATAATCCTGATTTGTAATGTATTTGGCTATGGTTTATGTCGTACCCAGAGGCGTGATACGCAAAAATGACCCGCTCATTTCACAGTGTTCGTTATTGCGTTACTGCTCAGTCAAAAGTACTGGCATAATTTTTCCGGATATAAGCGCATAACATGCGGAATAAAGCTGTAATATCACCAAATTTTTGGACAATTACAAATACCAAATGCAAAAATAAAAGTTAAATCGCATAGAAACCAAACATTTATTGATTTAGACGAAAATGATCAACAAAACTCTCACAAATTATTATTGAATCAGAATTTAAATGAAAACTCGTTAATACTTTTGTGCTTTTGTCCTTTTAAATATAGAGTGTTTGTTCTAACTGCTAAGTACAAAAGCACTTAAACACAGTCTAGATACCAAAGCACCTAACATCATCACAAAAAGAAAAGCACAAAACTTTTATGTTAAAAGCAAACTGAGCAAAGCACAAAAGCACAGGCAAAACAGCACAAGACAAGAGCACAAACTGTGTCTTTGAACATAATACCACAATAAATGCACAATAAATAAAGCACAAGTTCTTAAGCAAAAGCACTAAAGTACTAAGCACTAAACCACAGATAATATGCATGAACCAAACGGTATGAAATAAGTTTACATTCATGCAGTCATGCTAGTTGAACTTGAAACAGTTTTTTATGATGATGTTTTTGTTTGTCTGTTATTCGTTGTTTTTTATTGCTTTCAGTTTCTTTAGTAGTTTTAATTACGTTTTATCAGTTAAGTTGTCAATCATATCAGTCATATGAAATGGCACCTTTACAAATTGCCTAATTTATTGGCAATTTTATTCTGGTAGATTTTACATATACTTGGTATGTAGCTTAGTGTAGCTTAGCCAGCTTATACTTGGTGTTTCCTTAAGTCTGTACTTTCTAACAAAGGGCACAATATTGTTAATGGCACTTTAGTAGGTATGTACTCTGATTGTAATCTTGGACAATACATGTTTCATACTTTTGTCTAAGTACTTATAATAGCGTTGTAATTTTTACTTTATAGCGCTGTTATCAGTACAAAATCCAGGTTCAAACGAAATGAAGTTATTTTACGTTGCAGTTTAGAAAGGTATATAGAGTCAACCTAGTATAACCTATAACTTATAACCTATAACCTATAACCTAACATGTATACTGTTCATTAGTTTCGTACTTTTTCAGTTATAGCCTATACTAACAGAATAAAGTTTACTTAATTTCATACTAACAATTGCGTTTCAATGATAAATATGTAGTTGGCTTATAGAACTGGTGTCTAGTCAGCCAAATACTAATT
Organism: Trissonchulus sp. WLG1_4; assembly: GCA_030248245.1. Classification (NCBI taxonomy): domain Eukaryota; kingdom Metazoa; phylum Nematoda; class Enoplea; order Enoplida; family Ironidae; genus Trissonchulus; species Trissonchulus sp. WLG1_4. Next base: position 30,801 of record JASANF010010309.1, on the reverse strand, counting down.
GCTGGTAATCAGTATACGCATGCTAAGTACATGGCTTTGTTTTCGTAATTTCTGACCTTTTCAAATAAATACATGACACATACTTTTTATGCTGTACGGTATGCATTCTCACTGTTGCTGCCAGCATCTCACTGCTGTGTGCACTGCTGTACGCAGTATATACATATGCTATATGCAATGTGTGTGTACACTGCTCTCAACAATCCTGCAACCACTAGTCTCACCATGGATTACGTACACGCACACACTGACAAATACATAGGGGTTAATTTGCATACAGTATTCACTGTATGCAAATTAGACGTAAGAGTTTTGGTGGGCGCACATGTACTGTGCATCTCACTGCTAGGTCCGGTTGACAATACAAACGAGCTCACTTGAGTGGTTGGTTTTTCTCAGGCACCCAGTATATACATGTAAGTTTTGTCACAGTTAGTTTTTTGAGCTGACCATTTGGTCAGCATTTTGGTTATTATCACTGATGACACAGGCTGTCTCCACGCCGGGTCGACACGGTGACCAGCCTGTAGGGTAGGGACACGTGGGGCCACGAGCACCCTACCCACGTCATCAGTACTATGGACATACACTGTAGGTATACTTCTAGCAGACAACCGATTCGGTTTTTTATCAGGCAATCCGTTTGGATTCTATCAGTCGATCCGTTTTGTGGATCGTTATTACAGTCTATGTAATACAACAATGAACGATCTTTTAGTATCTAGTCATATTAGAATTAAAGTGACCTGTTGGACTTCAGTCTGAAATTTATTCCTAACTACCTGCATTCCACGCTGCACGCATGCGTAGTTAAGCCCGTTTATAAAAACATCTGGCCAAAAGTTACCTAAGTCCGTTTAGTCCGGACTTCCGGAGTTTTAAGAATGGCATTTTTAAACATTCTGTTCAAACCGTAAGTCAAATTAATTTGTTTAGTCCGGTAAAAGAATAAGTATAAATATTCATTGGATAGTCTTTGCACGATAAACATGTTACATTGTTATTATAGTTTCCCTACAAGCAACTATCTGTATATATCAGACAGATGAAGACTTCAGAATATATATTTTTGTTCTTTGTTTTTGCCTTTGTCTGGTTTAATGCGGAAGCCAACTTCACAGACCGTCGCTGTGAGAAACTTTGCTTTAACTGGTGGAAATGCCGTATTTTGTCGTTCTATTTTGGACATTGTCAAAAAAATTTCGGATGCTTTTGTGACAGGTTCGCTTGGAAAACATGAAACTGATAAATGCTAAGTATTTTTAGAACAATTATGACTTATTGACATTGCATACCTTTGAATGAAGTATTAAAGTATTTAAGTTGTGGTTGGTTAAACATGCTCACAATCAGTTATTGTATTTTAATTAAAATTTCTATCAAAGATATATTCCAGGAGCTGATAAAACAAAGTTAAAATTAAAATAATTTTATAACCGGCATGCTGCACCAAAATAAAGAAGTTTGAAAATAGAAGCCCTTAAACAACTGATTGAGGTCTTCGTCATATTGTTTTTCGATGCTTCTGTAATATTTTTTTATTATTGAAGTATTATTTTGGATGACTTGTAGTAAGATAAAAACTACTTCAACTTTCCATTGTTTGCTAAAGTTTGAAAAGCCACCAATTTTTTCGAAACACATTTCGAAGCAGAATAATATTTTATTGTTGCACCTGCCTACAAATTTTGCCGCAGATTGGGCTTGTTCACTAGAGATCACCAAAAATTTTTTTGCTGTCACTAACACTGTTCTTTTAATTAAGGCCCGATTTTTACAAAATAAAAATAAATAATAGTAAACCAATGGCAGAAACATAAGCAGAATTACAAAAAATTACCAGCTTTTATATATTATTTTAAGCGATAAAAGGATTTTTAGAAATATGAGTCTATTTATGATGGCAGTCGTAAAGAGATATGACTCCTACTTCCTTTATTAATGCGGATCCGTCGTGACAAGTCCTTAAGATGCACTGCTTTGACTCTTCGACTTCAGAGCACGTAGGCTGTTTGTTGATTGTTTGGACGAAAGGCAGGAACCAAATCTTGAGTGCAGCGGAGGACACAGAGTTTTTGTGCCTCAGTAAAGGAGGCACTTGTCGGTTGGGAGATGCTGAAGAGGCCCAACAATAGCATTAGGATGGCGTTACAATGCATGGCTGACGACGTAAACTGCAAATGAAACAAAAGTCTATTCTTATTCAACGGACTAGACTTAATTGGCTGCGAATTACAAAAGGTATTTGACTTTAGACACGGTCTAACATTAAACAATTCAATGAAATAAAACATTATAATGAAAAGTTCTTCTTAAGTGTACTTCTTACGGTTGGATTACGTGTTGGATTTAAAACTGGGTTTGAGTTAAACGCGCTCAACCCTAGCCAGTCAGGCTGAATCCTAGCCATTTAGTCTAAAGTTTTGGAATGGATATCGGACAAAAAGGCTAGAAATTATTTCAACTGCTTTAATTTAGCCTAAACACACTCTTAAACTATTTTCGAACTTGACGTTTACGCTTGTCCTCAAACAAATAGGGATCATTTAAGCCACGCTAGGTAATCGCAGTGTTACAGCAACGTTTTATAAACCGAACTTAAGGGGGGGGGGGGGGCTACGTGTATAAGTGAAAATTTTAGGTTCTCCGATTCGCTTCAAATTTGCACACTATGTAGCCCCAAGGAAGGCGCATCGCAGATGTAACAAACTGGAACCAATGCTCTTGCCAATTTTTTACTAGGGGCTCCCAAAAATTCAATTTTACGTGTAAATCATAGGCGCAAAAAAGTTTTTTGTGCTCACAAAGCGTTCCTTTACTCGAAATTTTTGTTAATACTGACGAAGCTGATTTTTACATGATTCGACAGCCTAATGTCATATCTCAACCTCTATGATCCATTTTTTTAAATTTTTGCCCATGGCCTGAGCAGTGACGCCAAATGTAAAATCACTCAAATTTGGCGGGCCCAAAAAACGGCCATTTTTTCACATTTCGCCCTCGATTTTAGAATTGAAAACACATATCAAAAATCCGGATCATACGATTTTGCGCATACATGTGAGCTACTACTATGCCAAGTTTCAGTCTAATTGGCTTGATGTGGTTTGTGGTAGAACTGTCAACTAAGGGCAACTTTTAGGCTTTTTGGCGTACTTTACCCTAGAGTTCTGCCCGGGCCTGTAGCGGGCCGCGGGCCGCGGGCCGGGCCCGGGCCGGGCCGGCCCGGGCCCGGCCCGGAGAGATTTTTGGAAACGGGCCCGGCCCGGGGCCCGGCCCGTAAAATCCCGGGGCCCCGGGACGTGCGCGGCCCGCCGGGCCGTAGCGGGGCCCCGGGCCGTGCGCGGCCCGCCGGGCCTAGAAATCCGCAAGCCCAGGGCCGTCTCGAGCTTCAGCAACGTATGAACAATGACTGCATGGCAGATATATTGATTTTTACAAGTGCGCAGGCACTTATATTACACTCAGACGCACACACAATGCATTTTCTCACTTGCTGAAGTCTGTGCCGGGCCAGCCCGCGGGTTTCGGGCCGGCTCCGGGCCGGCCCGCGGGTTTCGGGCCTGCTACGGGCCGGCCCGCGGGCCCCGGGCCTGCTCCGGGCCAGCCCGCGGGCCCCGGGCCGATAGGCCCGCTACGGCCCGCCGGGCCTGTAGCGGGCCGCGAACTCCGGGCCCGGCCCGGAAGCGCGCTAGTCGGCCCGGCCCGGGCCCGGCCCGGAAATTTTGCTAGTGGCAGAACTCTACTTTACCCTATGTAACTACACTGACAAACGCACTGAACCAAAAGTGCACCTTCAAGCTTAATTGTTCTTATCTGAGGTTTGGGTGCCTTGGGGAAGTAACATATGTGAAAATAAGCAAAATTGGAGAACTTTGATTTTTGACCTGGGTAGCCCCCCCCTTAATCTTACCAAGAGTACATAATAGCTTCTCACTCTATATAGAAGAAGAGTGAGACACTCTCCAGCCTGCCTGTGTTCTAGCACAGGCAGATGCGCTGGTCGTTTTCAGGCTACATGTTGACATTCTATGCAACATGTGACTGGCCAATCAGCGCGTAGATTCCCTGCGTAACACACTTTAGTATATAATCGCTGATGCGTTGATAAGCATTAAGATAGGGATATAAGCTTAATAACTCATTATTTATTTATAGTCTGCCTGCAAAACCATTAAAAAAGGTTTGTAAATACCTCTAGGGATATTTTGGCAAACTTTCAGCGAAATTGATTGAGAAACTTTTGAGATATAAACTTTTCTGAATTTCTTCAAAGTTTCTCAATCAATTTAGCTGAAAGTTTGCCAAAATATCCCCAAAGGTATTTGTAAACCTTTTTTAATGTTTTTACAAGCAGACTATGAATAAATAATGAGTTATTAACCTTTATCCCTATCCCGTTTTATGATTGGAGCACGTGCACAGGCGTCTGCCAATCAGAGAAAAGAAGCTCGCTTCTGATTGGCCAGTCACATGTTGCATAGAATGTCAACATGTAGCCTGAAAACGACCAGCGCATCTGCCTGTGCTAGAACACAGGCAGGCTGGAGAGTGTCTCACTCTTCTTCTATTTAGAATGAGACGCTATTATGTACTCTTGATCTTACAATACGAGGCAAATTAGCAACATTTTGATTACGCTTTAAATTTGCAGCCAGTAGGCTAGTCTAGATTTTTGGACTCTGGTATAATCTTTACTGTACATAGACTTTTGATATTTAAGTAATTTAGATCTAAGGGGATACTTATGTACATTTAAACTGCCTTGTCAGATTAAGTAAACAGGTATACTGCGGTAAAAGAATTTGCTAAAAGACTGACTGGACTGCTGCTGTATGCCGAGCTGCTGCACAAGGCAAGATAACCAGTAATGAGGCTGCTCCTGCTGGACTGGTGAGATTTAGAATTTAACACAACGCATCTATTCGAAACAGGCGTCGTGAAAAACATTATTACAAATATTTTAAGCAAAAACATGTAAATGGTTTGAAAGGATTGGAATAAAACGACAATAGATTATATTAACATTTTTTATTAATGCTGGCATAAACACATATGAATAAACCGTTCTGCTAATGAAATGAAACAACATCAAGAATACGAAGCAGCAACTATAAAATGCAAAACAGCAACACTTTGAAAATACTAATACCAAGACTACATAATAGCTTCTCACTCTATATAGAAGAAGAGTGAGACACTCTCCAGCCTGCCTGTGTTCTAGCACAGGCAGATACGGGGTGAATCGGCGAGGGGGGGTGTCCGACCCCTGGCGGAAGGGGGAGGGTGGTCCCTTTTGGCCATTTTTCGATTTTTCGGCAACAGCCGAAAATTTTTCAGAAATTTTCTATTTTGAACTCATTTTTGGGGTACTTTTTTCGCCGCGGGCGGAAATTTTTTGCAATTTTTCAACTTTTTACGCATTTTTGGGGCACTTTTTTGGCCATCAGAGGGGGGTGGGGGGTTGAGGGGGGAGTGCCGGATGTCTGAGGGGGGGGGGGGTGCCGACCCCCCTCAGGGGGGGGGGGGGGTGGATACCCCCCTACCCCCCTATGTGCATCTATGTATACGGCCGCTTGCACCAACCTTATTCTCGAGCTATTCCTATTGTCCAGCTATTCTCGTGTGTTGTTCACCATCTTGCAATATTTAAGAATTATATTCAATATATGGTAATTAGTTAATGGGCACCCATTGTCGAAGAAACAGTGAAAACAAATCTAATGAATAAGTCTTTAGGGTTAAATTACATCAGCTATTCTTGAGTTATTCTATTCTCGAGCTATTCTATTTTGGTGCAAACCAGGGATAATGGTATGATTTTGAGCTTTAGCCTTTTGACATATTTATATTTTAATTTAGATGTAACTAAATACTTACATTTAAACCTCTTTGCCAGACAAAATAAACGGGTTTACTGCGGTAAAAGAATTGGCCAATTGGCCACTCGACTGCTGTTGGCCATGTTGCCAATTGGCCGAGCTGCTGCACAAGGCAAGATAACCAGTTATGGGGGTGCTAGACTGATGAGATTTAGAATTTAGCATAAGGCATTTGCTTGAAACAGGCTTTGTGGATAAACATATGGGAAATAATTTAACCAAAAAAGTTGCAAATGGTCTGAAAAGATTGAAACAAAACAGCTAATTAACAAGTTATTCTATTAATTTATTTTATTAATGCTTATGTATATAAACACACATGCACAAACAGTTTTGTTCATTTTTTGTATTCCTAATAATGAAAACTTGTGACCAATGACAATCCAAACAATCACAATGATTAAGACTGCAAAATTTTATTGCAAACATTTTTTAAAAAACAAACGCACTGTTGCGCAAAAGCGCAAAGAAGCCAGTCCACTTTGCCAAACCAATTTGACTCATCTCATACCTCAATCAAACCGCACTAAGTTTTTTTACAATAAGAAGCCTCTGAAACCTAAGTTCTTTTCGCCGTCTTGTGGTGCTTTGTGGTTGCTATTTTATTTTATTGATTTATATTACGGTATTATAATTCATTAATTTTGAGTTACTGGTCAAACAGTGATGAATTATGCGCGTGTGCAAAAAAGCCCTCGTGAAGAACAAATGTACTTTTGTAAACTCGTGTGCATAAATCAATTTGTCAATATAACAGGTGCTACGTTTTGACAACAATGAGATTCACATTCGTAAGAATCCATACTAAAGTATTAATTGGCCACAAGATTACCTGGTTCGCTCATACTCCGACCGACTTACACCTTACATCGGAAATTAGCCAAGTGTGACTTGTCTGTTTATTGTGTTTGTTTTTGCATTGGTTCTTTTTTTACTTCACTCGGCCCTATTGTTATTTCTAATTAGGTAGTAAATTCTAGGTTCAATGGTCTAATAAACTAACATACTTTCATACATACCTAGTAGACTTCTACATAGATAGTCCATTTCGTTAAAAGGCTCAATATTTTTATACATAGTATAGTACGAAGTAGAATTTAATTTTTTTAGAAATTAACAACATTGGCCAGTTGAGCAGTAGATCAAGCTATGAAATTCGCTTTCATATAAGTGTTTTTTTATCAGTTTGGCAATTGTGCAATTGACATAGTTTAAGACTAGTAATTCACTACAATATCGGTTTGATAAAGGCAGTCCAAGAAGCTCGTACAAAACTCTCTGATCCAACAACGACAACAACTACAACATCAGCTGCACCTAATACACAGATAACTGACTGCTGGCGCTGCAGCCGAAAAGCCATAAAAATACCTTTTATTATAAAAATACCTTAAAAAAATAAATTTTATTATGTAGTTGACTAGAATGAGCCACAGATTCATATATTCATCTCACAGACGCTATTTGTTATATGTCCACGTATTTAAACAGTAATAAAGTACAGATCGCCCGATTTGTATCAAGGCTTAATGTTCGCTTCACACTGCGGTTTAAGGTTTAAGGTTTATGGTTTAACCCTTTAATGCCCAGAGTATCACTGGCTAGACAGCCTCATTCTGACACCTTCTAGTTTTTAGGACGTTGCTGGAGCTACGTGCGTCGTAGAAAGATTGCGAAACCACCATTCGATAGAAAAATGAATGGTGAACAAAACATAATCAGACGATTAAGGGTCTAGGACGCACCGTTTTTGCTTTATAAGCGCTCAAAGTTGAGAATTTTTAAAAATTTGCGCCATCGCTCAGGCATAATGTATGTCACCCTAGTACCTAACTGTGCGACTGCTGTAGTTGAATGCTAGAAATAAACTACATTATCTGCTATATCTGATGCACATAAAGCTGACTGCCGGAGGTGCATTTAAATTTCGTAATGTGGCCTTAAAGAAAATACTACTTTTGCGATGAAAAAAAGTCAAATTTGCACATTGCTTAAATGTGCATAGGCTTCGCTGTGCGGCAGTAGGACTAAAAATTGCCGGCCAAATGCGAAGAACTAGAATTCCCCATAAAAACAGCTAAAAGATCTTGTCACTAGAATAGACTAGTCAAGTTGCATAGCCCCAGATAAGATAGTTTATCGTGGGGTATCTCCCATGATCCTTTGGGCATGAAAGGGTTATAAAAAAGCTGAATTCTAAATTTTTTAATCTGCTAGCTCAAAAATGAGCAATTTGAAGCTAGTATTACTAAGGGCCTTTTCACAAAAGATATTAACTGGATTAGATCAACTAGATTAACTTTATAACTCAACGTTGGATTAACGTAATTACATAAAATTTTGCAAGCAAATGAAGATTACTTGGTTTAGTTGTTCTGCAAAGTTTCATAAACTTTCGTCAATTTAATGCTTAGTTACTGAAGTTAATCTAGATAATTTAATCCAGTTAATATAATTTGTGAAAAGGCCGTAAGAAAGTACAACTAGACTGAAATCGGTTCAAGATTTGCAATTCAGCGTTCTCTGATTAAGGTTTAAGGTTTAGTGTTTTATTCACACTGCGGGATTAAGGTTTAACGGATGAATGTTGGTGGGCGGGGCTATAATTTCAGCCAATAGAATGCTTGCCCGCCAGAAAGTATATAGTTGGGCGGCAAAATGACAATTTGAATTTAAAACTGTTCATAGGGGGTGTCACGCAAGCTAACATGTTCCAACAGCCAATGTTCGGTCTGTTTTCAGTACGAAAACTTCAAGTACATTTAAACTGTGTATATGAATGATAAATTCGGTATTCAAATATACATATATACGTATTGTATAAGTGCATTTGCCGGTATGCTGAGCACTTTTACAGTAGAATTCATATTGATACCCCCTACGCCAAAAAATCATAATACAGTGTGCGTCCCAGTAAGGTGACTAGCCCAAACAATGTGGAGTATGCAAACATTTCACACGGTGACTGGCATTGCTGCTTACGCGATGCTGCATAGTGATTGGTTAAATGCAGAAGCTCCGCCTACAAGTCGCAGCTGATTGGCTGAATCCTTAAACCGTAAACCATAATAAAAACAAACCGTAAAAATTTTTCAACTGCGTTAAACCTTAAACCATAAACCTTAAACCTTAAACCTTAAACCATAACCCTTAAACCTTAAACCTTAAACCATAAACCTTAAACCTTAAACCTACGCAGTGGGAATGTGCAATATGCTCACCTCATGTTCTACGTTAAACCTTAAACCTTAAGCCAAAAAGTTGAAATTTTTCAACTGCGTTAAACCTTAAACCTGAAACCTTAAACCTTAAACCTTAAACCTTAAACCTACGCATACAGCCCGTATGTCCCTTCAGCCAGCACGTTTTGTTTTTGTACTTTAGAAAAATGAGTGGCCCCGTACGAATTATCTTCTACTCAGTTATTTTGGTTCTGCTTGTTTCTCCTGCAAACCCGGGAGCAAGCTTCACTGATCGCCGATGCGAGACATTATGTTTTTCCTGGTGGAAATGTCGCATTCGATCATTTTACTTTGGACATTGTCGAACAACATTATTTTGCTTTTGCGATAGCTTTGCGTGGACATTTTAAATAAAATTACTTATTTATTGTATAACAACACTTCACATTGTACGACACTAATATTGAAAACAAATATCAATAGTACCCTACAATTTAATGTTGCAATTTTAAGCATGTTTTATTTCTGTAATAGAAGTTTTAGTTTTAACATCCATTTTAAATGTTGTGTCAATTGTGTGTCTTGAATTTACAAATAGATGTCACAGTGATTTATAGTGAAGAAAGACAGTAACAAATTAGAAAAAGTTAGTTAAAATTAAATTGAATGCACAGGATGACTATCAGCAGCAGATCGAAACTGAGAATTTCCAGCTTTTTTGTTGCTGGACTGAATTTTGTTGTGTTTGATGCCAAAAAGTGAAAAAATAGCACTTCTCAGTTGACTGTTTTTTGCAAGATAAATAAATAGATTATTAAGCGAGTTCAAGTTCATGATAAAAAACAATATGGGAGCTAACCCCATTTTCAAAAACAAGGGAGCAAGATTCATCGAAAATCGTGCCAAAAGTGCTACACCCAGCGGAACTGTATACAAAATTAAAGTAAAAAATATAACCCAAAAAAGTGTTCTTGTTACTTTAATTTCTCGAGCTCGACTTTGTTTTAAAGCATAGCTTAGAGTTTTGCTCGTATTGCACTTTAACTGTAAAATAGCAGTGCAATATATAATAATGGACAACAGCGAGATAAATAATTGATAACCCCAATATAACGCTAAAGCTTTTTTGATAATTACAAAGGGTAGTCTACATCGTGGCGTTGCTTTGCGTTTTTCCATGAGAGTTATAGCTGACCAATACAAAGTGAATACATACAAACAAAATCCTATCAGATAAGCTAAAACAGTAGTATAAATATTAAGTTTAGTAGAAGTTTTAGAATAAAGTTTTATCGAGGAACATGCAATCAACCTATCAATTGAAATGAATAACAAAATTGTTGGCACCACATAACAACTAAATATCGATAGATGTAGTTCGGGTAACTTAAAGCATTCCAAAGGACTGATTATGTTATTGATTATTCCACTAAAGGAAATGTATATTTTCCATGGTATGTCTGATAGTTGACTCAACCCACACAGACAATCAGCAATAGCAAGCGCAACAATATAGACGAATTCCTTTCGATGCAATTCTTTAGCGCGAGCTACAGCCAGCAGAATTATGAAATTGGTCCCAAATTGCAGCGATCCTTGCAATAACATCATCACTATTTCCAACCATTCCACTTCAGATTTTACTGAAACGTACTGTAAAGTAACGTTGGTTATACTGATGGTGGTTGTTGACTCCATATTAGATCTATTCAACATTAAGTTGGTATCAATTGTGAAATATTAATGAAAATCAGTAACCAATGAGTTGTCAATAAAACACAAAGATAGTAATGCCTTGTGTCTTTAGAATACGGGTTCGAGTATATCTAATATATAATAATAAAGTATTTTGTAATAACACCAGCAACTAACTGTATATGTGGCTTCAGTAACTGATACTTAATTTAACACAAGCTTTGATCTGTGTAGTTTTCCGCTCTTCTATAAGTTTCTAGGGTATTCAACTAAGAATAGATAAATTTCTTACTAACTCTCTTGAGACAAGCAAAACAGTTCTCTTCATTGTATTAATTTGGCAGGTAAAAGGAATTAGTTTGTGAGAATTCTCGGTGTTTCAGCTCGAAGAAATAGACAATGCATTTTCTCAGACTTGAATAAATTGGAAAATTTTAGCACGTATGTGAAAGACTGATATTGTATCGACAAAACAGGTAAAACGTGAAAGTAAAAGTTTGCGCTAAAAATGTCAAATGTCCTTTTTCTAATTCAGAATGTATAACGAATATATTCAATAGATGCCTTAACGTACCAAACAAATCGCATAGCACTGTGATTGGTAGGTACGACAAAAAGGTTGCAGATCATAGGTTTTCCATATGTTCGAGAAACTTTGGTGTTTATGTTCTCAAATTGTATGAAGATGTCTAAGTTTCTAGGTATTCACACTAATTTTGTGTTTGACGTAGATCAATGAAAAGTGGTTTTGACAATTTTATAATCAATTAGCAGAGTTTAAACGTCAGAGGCAGCAACTAAATTTACTGGATTAGATTTGAAGTTTTCGTCATTATTCTTCACAAACATGACAACATGACATGGCTTGGAACAACTAACATGACTGAAAAAAATTAAAATTTAGAAGCTTGTGGCTTCTTATCTTAAAGTAGATCGCGTTAAGAACAACGCTGTGTTTTAGCCCCATGAATCTATGTAACATAATCGGCTAAATCCGATTTGGAATACCGCTCATATTATTTTATTTTTATCAAGTGTTTATCACAAAATTCCGGAAATATATACAGCTTCACATATGTATTGCCATGAGTTTCAAGCAAAAATCAATGTTCATAGCTAGTGCTGTAAGAAACACACTAACGCTGTTTATTCAAAAGTTACGCTGCGTTACGTCATGTTTTAAAAGTTGACTGCTTTAACTGGGCCGAATAGTTTTTTGCTTCACAATGAGAATATGGATACTTTGCCGGATCAACTTTTACTGCAAATTTTTGAGGATTTGGATTTAAAATGGCGATTCAATGCGGGAAAAGTTTGTCGCAGATGGCGAAATATAATGAAATATTCTTGGAAGTTGTTGAAACGGATAGATTTCTACACTTTGTTCACTGAATATGAACTGCCAAAAGGTACAGTTTTAGTACTTTATGAATTTACAAGTATTGTCCTTACTGTAATTAAGTATGTATTACATTCACGTGAGCCGTGAAGTATAAAACTTAAAAATGTAGTGTTGTATTACATGTAGCTTCAATTAATAGAACGTTTCGTTGAAAAGTATGACCAAAAATTGCTTAGTCCTGAGACAAAACTTGGTGGCGTGATTCTTGTGACTACGCGCTGCAGTCTTGATGCCTGCAATTCGTTCTTTTCGTAATAAAATCGTCATTCGTTTTTTGTCTCAGCGTCCACGATTATTTGTTCAGACTTTAGTTACACATAAAGGGTAAGTCAATTAGCTCCAATATCGTTCAGCGTTGGCTTTGAGCACATAGCGATCTTCGAAGATTATGTATTTTTTTTTTTCTTTTTTTCTATCTTTTTTTTTTTTTTTTTTTTTTTTTTTTTTTTTTTTTTTTTTTTCCCCTTTTTCCTTCTTTTTTTTTTTTTTTCTCCTTTTTTTCGTCTTTTACCCCTTTTTTTCATTTAATTGAACTTACAGATCCTTTTTTAACAGTTTGTTTTAGTAAGACATAAAAAAGCATTAACTTTTTAGGACGCATGCTGAATAAAGCGCTTCATTATGTTCTGCTGCAATGTGGAGGACAGAATATCAAGATCCTAAATATGTCCGACTTGAATCCAGAAACTCACGTGATTCGAGTGAACATCAGGACCTTCAAAATTATCGGACACTACTGCAAGTAAGTAGATGAAGATTTGGTTGATTGTTATCAATAGGTATCTAGCTTGATGAATTTTGTGCTGGATTAGTAGTTTAGTACAACTTTTTACAGTAAGTTATGTATTGTAAACATTGATTTTACATATTATTTCCTTATTTATTTTATTTATTTTATTTATCTCTTAAAGCGCCCCATTTATCCCTTAAAGCGTCTTTTGTGTTCAGAAATCTTGAAGAACTTCATTTCTGCAGTTTGTATTTACTGAACGATCACTTGCACTACATTTGTCAATACATCGATACGGCCAAGCTGAAACGATTGGACTTTGCTTACTCCTTTGCGCACTACTGTTGCATTCACACGGGACTGATGGACATTTATGAACACTGCCCTGTCTTGGAATCACTGGATATTTCTCACAGCCTTAACGCTCAAGTACATACTACATATACTTACGTTAGTTTGACAACTTTTGTGTTTATGATTATATTAATTATGGCTCGTATTCTTTTGAATCTGAGTTTAATAATTACATCAGTAGTGTAATAAAACTGCATTGACTAATGATTTAGAATCCCAACTAGTACTCATACAAAAACTATTGCCAATACTGATGCTAGTATTATTACCAAACTAAAGTCTGACAAAAATAGATGAATACTTATTTTAGTGGCATGACTTCTACGATTACTTGCTGTACTCGATACTCAAAATCTGTTCTTTTCGTAACGAAATCACATGTTTCATTTTCTCAAGTGGTGCAACCATTTTTTGCCAAACTTTACCTAAACAATTTATAACTATTTTAGATCCGAGATGTTCGCGAACCATGGCCGGAAACGCTCAAAGAAGTCTATCTTGACGGCGCTCAGGCATTGACCGGATATAGTCTGTTCAGTCTTTCAAACTGTTGCCCAAAACTGGAAACATTTTCCATGTGCTCAAATCTCAGTGGTGCGTAGTCTAAATGCAAACTTGTTACTGATGCTAAACTAAAGTCTGACCAAAAATTGCTACACCCTGCTAAAAAGCCGCGTGATTTAATTCCGAAAAGAACAGTTATTCGGCATTAAGAATACAGCAGTAGTCACGAAAATCACGCCACCTGTTTTGCCTGAGGGTTCGGCACTTTTCGGTCAGACTTTAGTAGATAAACTAGTTCTGGTCGAGTATTCGAGTGAACATATCAAATTTATATTGTATGTTTGCTTGAATCATACTTAAATCATCATGCTTACATACCATTTCAAATTTTCAAAGCATTGTGGACTGAATATGTAAGGGGTTTGCTTTGTTGCTTGATTTTTTATCAGTTTTAAGGCAAACTGCGTACGTGTAATTAACAGTTATAGCCTAATGTTAATTAACAAATTTTTTAAAGGTGATGAAATACTATCAGCGTCTCAGTTGCGTATTAAAGCACGGTTTTCAGGAATGGAAGCGGGTATTTCATTTATCGTCACGAGGCTGAGGAAACTCAGAAAGCTGTTCATCACTGGATTTCCAGGAAAAAATGACTTGGCCGTACAAATTGGAGGCTTAAAGGACTTGACGGAACTTCACTTAGGTATTTACTCTTTACACAGTGCAATTGCAAACACACTTTGGTTCATTTCATAAAGGTGGTCTTACTAAATCATGGTTTTACGTACGTTTTGCATAATTTCATTACAAAATATTGCCCATTCGTTAAAACTTTCACAGTTTTTTTTAAAACCGTAGATTCAGCTGAGTTAAAATTACTGCAGCACAAAGACTTGCTGACCTAGGTATGACATTTTAACTGAGCTAAAAAAGGAAAATCTACGAATTACGTAATCAGCCGGGCAAGATTTTGTAATAAAATTGTGTGGAACGATGGTTTAGTAAAGCAACTTTTATGAAGTCCACCCACCCTTTAGGTTAAGTTCTATTGATTATATTGCGTTTTAATTATGTGTTTATATTGTAATTCGTTAGATGTAATCATGTTGCATCGGCACAGAAATTAATAAGAATAGCTACTAATGTCTTACAAAAAATTGCTGAAGCCCGAGGCAAAACAGGTGGCGTCATTTTTGTGACTACTCGCTGTAGGTAGTTTTGATGCTTGCAATTTGTTCTTTTCGTAATGAAATCGCGTGTTTCTTTAGTCAGACATTAGTAAACATATCTCTCCCAAGTCTTACGGTACGCTGAATGGTACTGTTCCCTTGGCAATATTTCAGGCGCCAGTACTCTATCGAACGATGACGCTTTAGCAATAATACTGCCAAATTGTTTACAGTTGCGAGTGCTGCATGTCAGCTTGACTTCGTTTGAGGAGAATCAGTTCTATTCATCGACTCAACTGCTCACAGACGAATCACTGGCAACTATTGCTCAATTTTCTAAGAAATTAAAAGAGTTATATTTGAACGGGAGGCACCTGATAACTGATGAAGGTATTGAGTTGGTTTAAATTGTGTTTTAATAAATCCATCTATTCCTCATGCAGTAACTGTAATTTTTAGGTTCTAAAAACAAGGACCAAGGCAAATTTGTCCATCTCCTTAACTGTAACGTTTGACATTTTGTAATGTTTCTCACAAAAAAATTTAAAAACATTGGGTGGAATTCTAGAAGGGTGATTAGCGAGTGACTAACTTAATCAGTCGCTAAACGTTCTTTCATTGCGTTGTCAAAACATTGTTGTCAAATTTATAATTTCTAGATTAGGTATATCCCAAGCCTATACCTAATTTTTGGGTTTAATCGTGTGTTTAAGATAAGCTATTTCTCAAGTTTTACAGTGCACAAAACTGCAAATTTAAGTTCTTATTTTTGTGTGACTTTCTTGACTATTCTAGGTATATTTGTGGCAGAGAGGTACAACATAGGCTACGTATTGATTTCTTTGTTACGCTTAGGCATCAATTTGGTGGCATCAACCGGGATTCTGACAACGCTGCACATCAATAGATGTCGACTACTCAGCGTTCGATCACTGGAATCAATACTGTCAAAATGCAAATCAATTACCGAATTATCCATTGTGAGCAACCCTAACATTTCCATCGATTGTATAGCTAAAGCTGGTTTGCACTGGTTCAACAATTCCAAAACGTCTAGACTCATGGTTATTGTTTCTGATGAAATGCTAGAAATTTGTCACACAATGCCTGTGCTGTATTATTTGGGCAAATCAGATATTACGGGTAATTGCACATTTACTATTGATTCGAAACATTACAATAAGTCAATTATACTAGCTTAAAAAGGATATGACAATAATTGAAGCATTTAAATTGAGGTTTTTTTAATACAAACAAACGAAGTTTAATGCAATTGTTTGATGCTGTCATTTATTGTGCTGTTATTGCTTAAGATGTTTACTGTTTAATACTCAATCTCATAATGTTTTATATAAAGTACAAAATAAAACGATAAATTGATATTATTCGCAAGTAGCGTGGCTAAACAGTATTAACCATTCATAAACTACTATGTACAAATATTCTGAAATCAACACTTGGCTAATAACAATATTCCACAGTTACTCACTGGTAATTATCTTGTCACAAAATTACGTATCATAATAGCCACAATTATTCTAGCAATATTGTCAATAATATCTGAAATAAACTGTAACTTTCAACTGACGTTGTTCATTATAGAATGTACTGGTACGTTTTTTGTCATTGTCTAAAATGCTATAAAAGTCTACTTCTAGATGTTTTCATACAGAACATACAGTTATGGTAAAAATTGCTGTTTTTAAAGATTGGCTAAGTTTAGCTTTGAGTTTATAAACCTCACTAAACATTGTGTCCTGGGTGAGGCAATACCTACTTCTGTTGCATTAAATAGTAGCGTGAAAGTGCCTCATCTTTTTTTCTGGATGAGAGGTCGTATTTACTTTTGATATTGCTATTAGCCGAAGTACACAACTATGACCAAGAGTACACTATAGTGCTTTAGAAGAAGAGTGAGAAACTATGTACTCTTGCTATGACCAAGAGTACTTAATAGCTTCTCACTCTATATAGAAGAAGAGTGAGACACTCTCCAGCCTGCCTGTGTTCTAGCGCAGGCAGATGCGCTGGTCGTTTTCAGACTACATGTTGACATTCTATGCAACATGTGGCTGACCAATCAGCGCGTAGACTCCCTGCATAACACACTTTAGTATATAATCGCTGATGCGTTGATAAGCATTGATATGCATAAAAGCTTAATAACTCATTATTTATTCATAGTCTGCTTGCAAAAACATTAAAAAGGGTTTGCAAATACCTCTAGGGATATTTTGGCAAACTTTCAGCGAAATTGATTGAGAAACTTTTGAGATATAAACTTTTCTGAATTTCTTCAAAGTTTCTATATCAATTTCGCTGAAAGTTTGCCAAAATATCCCCTAAGGTATTTGCAAACCTTTTTTAATGTTTTTACTAGCAGACTATGAATAAATAATGAGTTATTAACCTTTATTCCTAAATAATGAGTAATTAATCCCTATCCCGTTTTATGATTGGAGCACGTGCACAGGCGTCTGCCAATCAGAGAATAGAAGCTCGCTTCTGATTGGCCTGCCACATGTTGCACAGATTGTCAACATGTAGCCTGAAAACGACCAGCGCATCTGCCTGTGCTTAGAACACAGGCAGGCTGGAGTGTGTCTCACTCTTCTTCTATATAGAGTTAGACGCCATTATGTACTCTTGCTATGACCAAGAGTACATAATAGGAAGAGTATGACACTCTGCCTATTATGCCTACGGGCGTGCGTCCAATGCGCAGCGCGAAATAGCCTGTTTATGTACGGTTTTGAGGGGGGGGGTACCCCCCCCTCATTTCAAGACACTGACAAGGACTTTTGTTGATGTGCTGAACTGAGGGGGGGGGTACCCCCCTCTCAACTGAAGACGGGGTACTGAACTGAGGGGGGGTGGCGCAAAGACTTTGTCAGTGTCTTGAAATGAGGGGGGGGCGTAGCCCCCCCCTCAACTGACGACGGGGTGCTGAGTTGAGGGGGGGGTACCCCCCCCTCAGTTGAGTACGGGGTATCGAACTGAGTAGGGCGTACCCCCCCCCCCTCAGTTGAGTACGGGGTCTTCAGTTGAGGGGGGTAGCCCCCCCTCAAAACCGTACATAAACGGGCTATTTCGCGCTGCGCATTGGACGCACGCCCGTAGGCATAATAGGAAGAGTGTCATACTCTTCCTATTATGTACTCTTGCTATGACTAATCAAACAACCTATTTTTAGAACCCGTTTACAAGCACTGGTTGTAGCAAACTGGCAGACGCTTAAAACCTTATTCCATAGCATTTTATGTAACATACCAAGACCACTATAAATTAGTCACACTAGGTTGCGGACCTAAAATGGGTGTTTTATATCTCCATCGGTTATTTATTGCAGCGCTGTTTTTCCCCGTTATCTTTTCAGTATAGCCTGAAGAAAACTTGAGCAGTAATCCGTTTAAATTCTATTTAGTAATTACATTACATAAAAAGCTCAGAGACATTCTGACATTCGTTCTTAAACTTTTTCCGTGTCTGCTTCAGAACTTGGCTTAAAACCTGAACAAAAAATCAGCTTTGCTACCTAAAAAGTCTAATAGTTTGCATGCGAAACAATCAAATTTAAGATAAACGTATGTTAATCATTGCGCAATCGTAACACCCTCCAAAGGAGCTTATTTTAACTATATATAATCTGTTTAGTTTTTTATGAGTTATTGGCGTTAAAAACTATATTATCATAAGAGAACTCAATGGTACGAAAAAACAAAACCTGTTTTCATGTTTTTGTTTTTGACTTTGCTGGAATTATGACTAGTAGACAGTCACGCATTTACTCCTACGTTTACGGTTATAGTGTGAGTAAAAACGAAAACTTTGATTGACTCCTACGGTATTGCACACCTATTTCAGGATACAATATACCTCACACCTTCACTTGACTTGATTTGACATTCAAGTGTGGGAAAACCAGCACTTTAATGAATTCATAGCTAGATTGTGTAGCACGATATTTTAGAACGTTTTTGTAACTATAGCCAAGGCTATACATTAATTATTAATACACGGGGTAGAAAACTTTTTCACTGAAGGTAATATTTTCGGAAGTTTATTATTAATTCCAGAAGTGGTTTCAATGCTTTCTAAAGTTTTTTTATGTTTTTTTGAAAGTTTGTCGTCATAGAAACTGTAAAATTATTCATACTATAGTGGTGTCATTCTTCATTCCTAAGCACATTTTTCAAAAATAAATTTACAATTACAATCAGCAGATTTAAATTAAACAAAAAATGATCTTGCCTTTGTCCTTATTACTGGTCTATTTTATTAAAACTCTGGTGGTATATATTATTTCATAAAAGCTGTTATCATCTAATTTTTTGCCGAAACTATGCTTTAATACTGTCAAGAGCGGAGTAATGGTATACCATGGGGACCTCAAAAGACGGTCATAAAACATGATCAAATTACTGTTCTCTGGTTTTCAGTCCATTAAAATTTAATTTAGCACTCGTGCTTGTTTTGCAAATGAGAATGTAAGAGGTTCTCTGAGGCTGGGATATTGACCTATGCATCAATTTCCTGAGTTTGAAACTGATAATATTATTTAAAACTGGATTTAGCAGATTAAACCTATATTTATTTTATGAATATAAGCCTAGTACAGTTTTAATATATGGCCTAAGAATGACCTCAATCAGTTACTACCTAACTTGGGGACACTTTCTAAACGGATTGGATTTAAATTTGTTTGCTAATAACTCATAACATCGACCAGTAAAGCATACAAAACTTCACATAGCAAATATTTGTACTACCTCCCGTGTGTGTACAAAATTTTGTAAGTCTATAACAAGGACGATTCATTTTTTTAATAAAAAATTTAATATTATGTTTTATTCAGTTTAGGAATTGGCCCACCGCTGGAACAAGTTTCAAAATTTCAATTTCGCTACTCAGATTCTTTGTCATGAACTCAGTAATTTTATATTTAATCCGATAAATCCCGTTTTAGACTAGACTCTGCGTAAGCAACAGTTAGGTGTTTTAAACTAAATATATCCCTGATCTTCAATAAATTCACACGATTGCTTGATCCAATTGGATTTCCAGTAAAAAAGCCACTTAAAGCACCTCTGTAAATTAAAAAAAACATTGGGAACGTGACTGACATAATTTGAAAACCTTCAAAAAAACTGATAGTCTTAATATAGCTGTCATGGTTAAAACCCTTTGATATGTCGTAGGTTAAATTGTTCTTTCCATATAGCCGTAATTACTAGATGGAATCAGTTTAGTTGCTTTCTTGCCTTCTGCCTAGTGCCTAGCTTTCTAAAGTTCAGATTATGTGGCGCATAGAGATGTAAAAAAAGTGTTTTTGGCACAGGACTCTGAACAAATTTTTTGTTTTAGCTCAGTATTTGGTCAGTAAATTCATGCAATTCCCAACTTAATTTAAGATGTCAAAATATTTCTCATCAACGCTTCGACAATTTGTTCAAACTTTTGCAAATAACATTGTTTGACCTGCCAAATTTATATAATTTAGTTCTGTAAGCTAGATTGCGTGACTGTTTTTGCCTTAGCTGGAAAATGATGAGTGAAAATGTTAAAATATTGGCATTCACGCCACAGCCCTTGTCAGAAATACATGATCTTACCATAGAATTTGTGGTTAGGTGGCGTATTAGTCACTTTGTTAGAGATATTATTTGACCAGAAATTGCTGAACCTTGAGACAAAACAGGTAGTGTGATTTTCGCGACTACTCGCTGTTACGTTACAATTCGTTCGTTGGGTGTTTCTTTTGTCTCAAGGTCCAGCATTGGCTTTATTCGATTCACGTGTGCGAATTTGTGGTATTTTTAGATGGTAGTTAGTTTAGCAGTTTTCCAGATGATTGTGATATTGACCTACGGAATTGTGATATTGGCGTAATGCCGCTATCTAGTTGGGCTGGCTCTGCAGTATTTAAACAGATTGCAATACAACATATAACATTGAGGTTTATTATGTAACAACACATGGGAATAGTCAGCGTACAGACTACTGTACGTATGCATCAGTAAATACGCAAAGGAGTCAGAGTCACTTAATTCTGGTGTCAACGTCAAGGGAGGGGGGACTCTTAGAGAAAACAAGCACGTCTTGCGAGTAAAATTAAACCAATTTCCGATGGATATCGTTGTGACATGCTTAGGTACGATGCGGAGGATATTCTTCGAATATAATACGCGGCACCAAAATTCTTAAATCCAACAAATTTAAAATGTAAGCGGCAACATGTTTTTTAGCAGCAGTTTGCTTTCAGACTCTTCGACAGTTTTTTAAGCTAAAAAGTTAATGCGCAAAGATCGTTCATAATGAGCAAAACACAAAGTTAAAACCGTGTCTTAGAAGCTGCGCGTTTTGTCCCAATGTCCGTTGCAAAAGTATCCAAAGTCAGGTCAAAAACCGCTATGCCCTGAGACGAAACAGGGCGTAAATTTTGCGACTACTTGCGGTACTGTGAATGTTTGAATCGCGTTCTATTCGTAACGAAATCACGTATTTAGTTTTCTCTCAGACCAGCAATTTTTGTTCCTTCTAGAGAAGGAACTATTGTTTTGAAATCAACTCTGCGTAGTGTAAAAGTAGCAGTCCCATGTTGGTCAGCGCATATGATTAACGTGTAAAATCAGTATGGGATCCGACAGCTCTTGTTTTAAAGACAAGTCGTTTTTTATACAATTTTTAATGAAATAATAGGCAACAACACCTTTGCACATATATTAAGCTGTCAATTTGTTAGAGTTTTGTGATTTAAAATTTTATCGTATGGTAAATTTTCAGACTAGATACACATGCTGATCACGTGATTGTCTAGACTGACGTTTGTTTTCGTCCTTTCTTTCTACATATTGATAACCAAACATCGCTACGCATCGAAGCGGAGTGGTCGAGTGGTCAAAAGCGCTAGTAATGAAATCTATTAAAGGTTACAACACGGGTTCGACCCCCACGCCCCAGGTGTTTTTTTGCAAAAATATTACACAACTTTTGTTTGCAAAAACCGTTTTGACAAAACATTTCTTTGTCAAAATATACAATAAGATATTTTTGGCAACATGGCATATGTTTTCGACAAATTTGTTGAATTCAACACCTATCAAGCACTAAAACTAAATCAAGTAAAGTTACACATGTATTACTGCTTTCTGTTTCTATACATGGAAGATGGAAAACAAGTAGGCCCCAAAAGGGGCAAGGTTCCTTCCCCGGTGTCTACCTTTCAGGTTTAAATGAATTGCTTCTATTTTTAATTGACTACTGTAAGCTACATACACTACGTCTTACTCTACTTCGTACCTAGCTTATTCTTATCTAATCTAACTAGGTACGCAACTACGTACAAAAAATGCTGCAGGATGTTAAGCATCCCGCTGCATCAAGCCATTTATTTGGCTCAAAAGTTACACTTTGATCTGAGCTGAGCAAATCAGCTCTAAGAAGCGATAAACAGTGTTTTTCAATGGCTCTTATATATTGCCGGTGAAACATTACGGTGCCGATTTTGAAAAAACAGGTACATCACTACAACACTGTACATCGATTATTGATTTTCTTGCATATACGCAGACAAAAATCAGCAGGCAGCTCCCAAGCTGACAATACACGCAAAACATACTGGCTATGCAGCCTGCTCAGCAGCGTTAAACGCTGTGAGCCATTAATTTCAAAACAATAGTTCCTTCTCTAGAAGGAACAAAAACAAAAGTAAAGGAGAAGCTGAGATCTTTTGGGTAAAATAAGCAGAATTCTAACTCGGCGAAGGAACCTTACCCCCTTTTGGGGCCTGCTTGTTTGATTAGACGCTAGTTCAGCCGTTGACAATATTGTCTGTCACACAGCTCCATTATTGCATTCATGCCCCAAAGGCATGCTTTGCCAATGGCTTCTGGATCTCAAAATATCCTGATATCGACGCGCTGATATTCAATCTAGGAAACATTCTTGCGACAGATTACGTTATATATATTATCAAGAGTACATAATAGGGAAGAGTATGACACTCTTCCCTATCCTAGCTAATCGGCCCGGACGATGCTCCGGTCGAAATAGCCCTTTTACGTCTTGATTTCAGGGGGGGGGGTACCCCCCCTAGAATCAAGACATGTCTTGATTTCAGGGGGGGACCCCCCCCCTCAAATCCCGGAAGTGTCTTGATTTCAGGGGGGGTACCCACCCCCTCGTTTCAGCACACTGCCAGAGCAAATTTGGTGGTGTCTTGATTTGAGGGGGGGGTACCCCCCCCCCTGGTTTCAGCACACTGCCAGCATGAAATCTGTGGTGAGCTGGTAACGTGCTGAAACGAGGGGGGGGGGGTACCCCCCCCCCGGAAATCAAAACACAACCGTGTCAGTGTGCTGAAACCAGGGGGGTACCCCCCCCTCAAATCAAGACACCACCGATTTTGCGCTGGCAGTGTGCTGAAACGAGGGGGGGGGGGACCCCCTGAAATCAAGACCTCCCGGTTTTGAGGGGGGGGGGTCCTGAAATAGACATGTCATGTTCGAGGGGGGGGTCCCTGAAGTCAAGGCGTAAAAGCGCTATTTCGGCCGGAGCATCGTCCGGGCCGATTAGCTAGGATAGGGAAGAGTGTCATACTCTTCCCTATTATGTACTCTTGATATTATGTACTACTACTGTGCCTGTGTGCAAAAGTTTCCAGCAATTGACACACACTACACACACACATACATACACACAAACTTGCCGCCACACAATCCATAATATGCGAGCGTAATAGCCAGTATACATGTTCACTGCACATTATATGCTGAGATCCACGAATCGCACACACGGTGAAAAGAAAGAACACACGCTCACACAAATAATGAATTTTCACGACCTACCAATTTTTGCACAGCTATTAATTAACACAGTGAGCACGAGATACGTGCTAAAGTGAGCGTTTGTAATATAGTATATACGCGGCGGCTGAGGCCGCCGCGTAAAAAGACAGCATTACCACCAGAATGACCCAGGGGGGAATTCGAACTACCCATTTCTGGATCTGCAGACCAGGGCCCCGTTGCATAAAAGTTTGAACAGTCTAACAGTGTAACAGTCTAACAGTTGAACAGTGAATCCCGTTGCAAAAAGCTTAACACTGTTAGTCAACTGTTAGACTGTTATCAACAGTGTTAGAACAGTGAATTTGAACAGTGAGCGTTGCATCAAAACTAACAGTGTTAGTTTTAAACTGTTCAAATTTACTTGAAAATCGAACAGTCGATTACCCACTGTTAGATTTCAATTATTGTTTGTTAAATTACAACTTTAGTTTATACTCGTTGCAAATGGAGAATTGTTAATGTTTTTTAGTATAGGTAAGTTTTTTTGACAAGTTTATGCAACATTTTTGACATATAGTACAAGTTTCAGATAGATGAGTGATGATACTTCAAAGCGATTATTTTTCAGTCTTTAACGAGCTAAATGATCTAATTACTTAATGGGTCGCACCCTGCTTTGCTGGGGGTCGGCAACCCATGAAATACGAATAAGAATATACGGCTATACGATACGTTGCCGCCGGCTCCGCTGAAATACAAATAAGAAAATAGGCTATAATATACGTTGCCTCTAGCTCCGCTGGGGTCGGCAACCCAACAATATTAATGTAATATGTGATCAAGTACCCAATACTGTATTTTCGCCATGAAACGTCGGTTTTTCACTATCTTTTTCCGAAATGGTAGATAATAAAAACAAGTTTAAATAAAAAAAATTAGGAGTTAAAAAGATTATTGCGTGTCACTTTGGCTAAAATGTTCTAGGGCTGGATTTACGAGTTTTTAATGACTTTAGATCATGCTTGCTAAGATTTTTCCTTGGAGTAATTTCATTTGGGCGTGAACACGCAATGATAAAGACTTTATTTGAAAGCCTTCTGTACTGTTTGGATACTTTAGAACTTCCCAGGCTCAGACTTTTTAATAAGCTTTCGTAGGTGTTTTCGTAAAGTTTAAAAAACCAATGGTTATGTAAGCGGTAATAGAACTTGAGGAAAATACTGGAAGTTAGTCCACAAGAGACTACAGTCCAAAAAAAGACTCTTCATTAGACAAGCTTAGCTATTCATTGCTAGAGCACAAACTTGACAAAAGTACAACCCAACTTAAGCTTAAAAATTACAAAAAAATCGCTATGAAAAACTCTACTTTAAAAAAAGTTACTTCTATTTCTTGTGTTACATAATTTAATTAACTTTTTGAGTCAAAGCCTTATTTTCATACGAAATTTACCCAGCACCCTTCGGTATCCCAATATTGATATATGTACATACATTCCGCATAAGTGTCGTTAAAAATTCTCTTGCTTATTGGTTTTCCCATTTCCTTACTAAATTACATAGTTGCTGTTGTCTGTTAACTCTAAGTTATTACCGGTTTTCGTCGGGTTTTAGGTCAAAAGCCACAACAAAATTGTTATAATGCTTACATAATAGGTACAGCCACAAATAATGGACATGTATTCATACAAGTTACAATATGTGCATGTGTTAATTTATAATCTAACGATAACCGTCTATTAATTCGAAAGGTAGGGCTCAGTTTGAGTAACATCATCTCAACTTCGAGATATTTTCAGCGGAATGCATAAAGGCAGTAACACTAACACCAGGCGAAAGCCCAGTTCATATACTAGTCCGGAAGTGTCGGTAGTATCCGTTTCCGAGTCTGTGTCCGTGACAGGAAGGTTGTCCGTAACATTTGTCCGTGTCCGTGTAAGAAAGTAGCATTAATTCATACTTCTCCGGACACTCTACGGACAGTGCGTAATGCATATAAAATAACGCTGACACACACACACACACGCCGACATTCTACTACCACCAATTAAAACATCAACGAAGAATTCTACATCCTATATAATGTATATGGCCGCCGGTCACAAACAATAGGTATGCTTCACTGGTAGGGTCAGATTTTTAGACAAACCAAAATTTCATTTTGCTTAATTTGCAAATTTTGCTTGATTTACATTTGTGGTGGTGGTTTTATAAAACCGAAATTTGTAACGAATAAGGCAATATTTCGTAATGACAATATGTGCAGCAAAACCATGGTTTTGTAAACCTACCTGTGTGAATCTTCCGTTAGGGAGTTTACGATTTTTTAGCTCAATGTTCAATTTCAATAATGGACATTAATCAACCTATTTGGTTAGCCAACTGTTATGCTTATAAACTTTTTTAAACTTAAGCTGTTAATCCATATTCTACATACACACATTTTGTTTTTTCTTGATACCTTTCTTAACTCATTATCGTCATCAGTTTTTTTACGAAAACTCATAAGTGAATTTCCGACATGCTTTTACACGTTCAGTAAAAACGTCTGTGGGTCTGCCTATTGTATTCACTTGCCAAGTCTTCTGTTTTTCATTCTATAGCATAGTCCGCCTTATAAATCTCGGATAATGTTAAATAATTTTGTGACACAAAGCCAAAAGTACCACTTATGTCTTAAAAATCACAAATTGAAGCTTGACTTTTTTCTAGCGAATGCGAAACTATTCACCGCAAAAAAACAGAAGCTATTTCAAGTTACCATAAAAAGTTAAAAAACATTGCGGAGTAATTTGTCTAATTGAAGATACTTGAACCTGTCCGGGTACTCATTTTTCACTTTTAGTACTGTTTTTTGTAAGATGAAAAACAAAAAGTTGAATAACAAAGGCGTCTTCTAAGTAAATGTAAACAAGACGAGTTTGCGACAATTGACGGCTTCAGACTTTTCTACCCTTAGACTACAAATTTGGATACGAGGTAACACATACTCATGCATAATATGTAGGTAGATATAAAACCCGGTTCATTCTTGTTTTTAAGGTGGCGCTGTGAGATACCGAATGTCGTATGGGCTGGAAGTAATACTCAGAGCGCCACGTTAAGGACATAACGACAAGGACAGTCTTTGGTCAGCTGCTGGGGACTATTATGACAACATGTTTCATTTCAAACTGAACTTCATCCTAACTTTGTTCAAGCAAAGTATTGTCACAATTGTCACATTCAGCTTGTAATTTTTTTAAATTTACTAAAATGACAAGGATAATGACAAGGACACAGTGTGCCTTGGCTGTAGGTATACCTAGACTTGAGAAACTAACTGTTTTTTTGAACTATGAGGTAAGGTAGAGTAACGGTAACATGCGGATGGATATTTATCCTTTGACGTGTCCGCCCTCGGAACTATATGACGACTTGATCCAAAGCAGTAATTTTAGCTCAGCAATATATCTAATAACAGAATAACAGAAAGTAACCTCCAGTTTTAAGTAAGTCAAGTTTTGTTTAGTTAGATGAATCTGCCCAAGTGTCTGACATTCATAATGACATTTAGTTTCCGCTTGACGTTCAGTTGAACTATACCTAATAGTAAACGGTGCTACCACATTAAGGCCTGTTTAGCACCAAATTACCAATGTATAACGGCTAAAAATAGAAGGTATTTGAACATATATATAAGTTAATCAAATTTATTCATATTAAGCTATCAAGTTATACGCTTCATACCATCTAAAAAGTTTTTTGTCTTTCGCATATTTCAGATGATTCTACTGATTAATATTATTAATTAATTACTCATAATAATATGGGTAATTTAGCCAGTTCAAATGACGAAGAAGAGAGCAGCTCCAGCCAACACCAGCAACCAGCGGAACCCGCGCATCCGGCCAAACCCAAAAAATCTAAAACCGGTCGATCGTCACCATATTTGAGCGGACGGTTGCGAATCACGAAATCCCAAGCGAAACTAGTGCAAAATCTTTGGTCCCATGCGAGAAGACAAGGAGTGGATCAGCCGGGAAGAGCGATTCTGACAGCGATTCTGAAAAAAGAGCCAGCGGTGGCGAAAATTTTCAATTTTGTCGCCGAAACGCAAATTCACGACGGCCAGCGTAAGCCAGAGCACCACACGCATGGAATCCCTGCGGTTGATTTCGCAAAACACGCGCTCCGATTTACTGGAGTAATCGATACGGTAATCGAACACTTGGAGGATCCCGCCTATATCAGTCAATATTTACTGACGCTTGGGGCTAATCACGTGCCTGTGAGAGAATACGGCTTTGACCCGGAGCTCTGGGAATTATTTGCCGAATGCATAATCGATCAGACCCTAAAATGGGGTCCGAAATCAGTGAGAACCAAGCCAGCTCAAAAAGCGTGGAATAAAGTTATCATTTTTATGATTGAAGAAATGAGAGATGGCTATTATGAGGAGCTGAAACGACGTCGACACGCAGAGCCATGTCCTACGCCCACTGACGATAGAACAATGGCTTTTTAACCTACC
This sequence comes from Trissonchulus sp. WLG1_4, assembly GCA_030248245.1. Classification (NCBI taxonomy): domain Eukaryota; kingdom Metazoa; phylum Nematoda; class Enoplea; order Enoplida; family Ironidae; genus Trissonchulus; species Trissonchulus sp. WLG1_4. Next base: position 2,582 of record JASANF010010309.1, on the reverse strand, counting down.
AATTTTTTAAAACTTTGTCTTTTCTTAAAACTGTTTTTTATTGTTTTATCGCGTGAAGGAGACAAAATAATTCTATTTAGAATGATCTCAGGTTATTAATATTAGTCTCGAGGTATTTTTATTCTCTCTACTCGTTATAAATATATTCCTTATTATATTTTACTGCAACTGCAGTTGGATCTGTCCCCTAAAAATAAGCCTGACAGATTATTTAATCATCATTTTACTGGTTGCTAGCGGAAATGCCAAAATTGAACAAAAACTAAATTTCTGGATTTTACAAAAAATTACTGTTTGTCATGCAACAATTAAGTCTACAACTGTGCGTATGTTAATGTTTCATGCCAATATCCTTAAAGTTTGAATATTTATAACTTTTTGCATTTAAAAAATAGTGAATGTAAATAAACTCAATAGTAATGCATTGTAGCATACACATTAATTTAATTAAAAAGTAATTTTAGTAATTACTACAAGTATTGGTATAAGCAAGATTGGTAAGATGATAATCGTATTGGTGAGATGACGTCTTTTAATGTTAGACAGTGCAATTTTTTAATTCAATGAAAATTAAGGGGGTTCACTTAGTCGCCAAGTTAAGCCCCGCTAGGATCAATAAATCCATCAGTGGCACTATAGACTGTATCCGACAAAGACAACCAACGCTTTTCCCCATCGCGTAAAGCAGGCTTACAATCCCCCAAACTTGTGTCAGATCAGTTTGCGTGGGATCTTAAACCACCTGCGCTGTCTGCTCGTAATCTTGCCGCCTTCTTCTCTGGTCTATCATCCCGTACCAACTCTTGGCCTACACAAAAGTAAACCACGATTACGCATTAATTTTAGCAACAGATTTGTGAAGTATAAAATGGTTTAATACCTTTATCTAAAGTGTTCTTATCAGGTTTTCAAAGCTCTATCATTTAAGCTTTTCTTCAAACATATTATCCGTCCTTAAGCGACGTCTAGACACGGTTTGGTTCATTTGGCGTTCGTCTGTTGTTCCTTTGGCGCAAAGTCGTTGGCTTGGTTGTCTTGAACTGGTAAGATATTTTTGTCTGTAATGACTTTACTTTGGTTTTCACCTACGAATCAGAAAATTCGATTTGGCGTTAACTTTAACTAAGCATATACTAATTTTCTTAAAGGTATTAGGCTATGTTATATCACTGTTTACTGACATGACACTGGTTTGGTGATGTTCCAGTATTATTAGGGTCGAGTGTCGACTCATATGTACAACCGTATGCCCGTTAAGCCTGCAAAAATAGGAAAAATAGGACGTCACAAATTCCATTGTTATTTGTGACGTGATTTGTCCTGAGTATAATTTTTGGGTCTGGGTAAAATCCAGCCCCAGCCCCAGCCCCAGCCCCAAGTGGGTAAAACCCAGCCCCAACTAAGTAAAACCAAGAGTACATAATGGGAAGAGTATGACACTCTTCCCATCGGCCAGCTTGGCAGCGCGGTAGATGCGTTGCACAATAACGGCCAAAAAGGTACCCAAATGAGTACCCCTACCCAAATGGGTACCTGGTACCCAAACGGGTCCTGCAGGTACCCAAATGGGTACCCCAGCGTTCTGATTGGGCCATGCAGGGTACCCAAATGAGTACCCCTACCCAACTGGGTACCTGAGGTACCTAAATGGGTACCAGGTACCCAAATGGGTACCCCCTCATCAGCCAATTAGATTGCAGCAGCCTTTAGCTCCGCCTACGACCAAGCTACCGTAATCCCATGTGCAGCGGTATATGTGACGTTGCGACTTGCGCGTCTTTCCATTTTTTAGCATTTTTCTGCTCCAACGACTTATTATAAGACATAAACAAAGTCTTGGTTAAGTGATGGAACTTAGTTAAAACTATTATATAATTTTTTTAAGCAATCGTTGTACAAAATGCTCTTTTTTTGCTTTTTTTATGCCATTTTTTAAGAATATCTCATTTCAGCTGCGTCTTTGTTAATTATATAAAATCATTTTGTAAAGTTCCATCAGTAAACCAAGACTTTGTTTATGTCTTACAATAAGTAATTGCTACAATCTGATTGGCTGACGAGGGGGTACCCATTTGGGTACATGGTACCCATTTGGCTACCTCAGGTACCCAGTTGGGTAGAGGTACTCATTTGGGTACCCTGCAGGGCCCAATCAAAACGCTGGGGTACCCATTTTGGTACCTGCAGGACCCGTTTGGGTACCAGGTACCCATTTGGGTAGGGGTACTCATTTGGGTACCTTTTGGCCGTTATTGTGCAACGCATCTACCGCGCTGCCAAGCTGGCCGATGGGAAGAGTGTCATACTCTTCCCATTATGTACTCTTGGTAAAACCCAGCCCCAGCCCCAACTGGGTAAAACCCAGCCCCAACTAAGTAAAACCCAGCCCCAGCCCCAGCCCCAACTGGGTAAAACCCAGCCCCAGCCCCAACTGGGTAAGACCCAGCCCCAGCCCCAACTGGGTAAAGTCCAGCCCCAGCCCCAAATGGGTAAAACCCAGCCCCAGCCCCAAATGTCACAGTGGGTAAAATCCAGCCCGGTGCTGGGTAAAATCCAGCCCGGTGCTGGGTAAAACCCAGCCC